>JAHWFP010160238.1:0-16633 GCA_023313725.1 Lithobius niger | reverse complement strand
AAGTACAGACCTATTTCCGTTGCATTTTGGACTTAAAGATGCCAGACCGCCTGAGGAGGAATTGAAGCCTCGACTATTGAGACCAACCCGAACCAATAAAAAAATACTGCATTTTTTCCCATGAAAACTGCACTTACTGCAAATATACTATCGTTTTTGCTTTCACCTGCATTTCTGTTATGGAACTGCAGTTTCTGTGACAAAGAGCAGTTGCCAACTGCAGGTCTTGCAGATTGTAAATGCAGTTCCCCATCACAGTTTTCTGTTAGCAACTGCAGGGAGTTCTTGCAGATGGGAAAACTGAAGTTTTCAAGTTCCCATTGTAGATTGGAACTGCAGTTCTGTGAAAGAACTGCAGTTTCTGTGACGAAGTGCACTTTTGAACTGTAGTATCACCGCACAACTGCAGTTTCTGTTATCGACTCCAGTTTTTAACTGCAGTTCTTGTAGACTGGATGGAACTTCAGTTCCATTACAACTTTTGTGCAAACTGTAGTTTTACAAGTGCAGTTTTTGTAAACTTGAATTGCGGTTCCATTACAGAATTGCAGCATTTCGGTATTTCCCGTATTGCCCATTATTGTTTTTTTCTTCATAAATTTAAGAACAAATTGATTTGTTCAGTTAATCAAAGAAAGGCTTCACCTTGTAACTGTTGAGGGAAGTAATTTTACTACAAAGAGGAATTTTTTTCTCAGAACACCCATTAGAATGTTTAACATCCGCCCCCGCCCCACTTTATCTTTTCCATTCTTGCCATATAGATGCCTGAAATACAAAAATGACATTTTGCACATTATTTTTCTTTTCAATTTTTCATTATCTGACAAGTTTCTAACTGTTGTTGGAAAATATCACGAAAATATCAGATTCTTGACATACACATCTGATGTATACAAAAACATCCGATATTTTCGATATTTCTGGAAATGTTTTCGAACCGTGCCTACGGTAGGCATGATACTCCAATGTCGTATATTGTGACCGACTTCAACTGACCAAAACAAACCTCATATAGTATTTTACTTTGTGTTCTGCCTGTCGTGAAATTATACAAGGTATTAAAGTGTGCGCGGCCTATCTTGAGTTCGCCGCAGAACGGACGCAGATAATCGATTGTACGTTTTTAGCAACAGAGTGCCTTGTTGATATCCAAGATGGTTATAAATACAATGGCGGCCGTCGATTAAAGACGCCCCCTCCAGGAAGACGTAGCCGCTCATAAAATACTTCCAGGACTCAAGATACGCCGCGCACACAATACGTCTTCGCAGAGCTTCGCAGGTATTGTCTTTGTAGAGCCTATCGTAAACTTACACAAAGGTATTATGTCTTTGTAGAGTCTATCGTTAACTTACACAAAGGTATTATGTCTTTGTAGAGCCTATCGTAAACTTACACAAAGGTATTATGTCTTTGTAGAGCCTATCGTCAACTTACACAAAGGTATTAACGTCTTTGTAGAGCCTATCGTAAACTTACACAAAGGTATTATGTCTTTGTAGAGCCTATCGTAAACTTACACAAAGGTATTATGTCTTTGCAGAGCCTATCCCTGATGGTGTTTCCTTTTCTTCCTGCCTCGAATCTCTTCTTTCCGGTCGGTTTCGTCGTTGCTGAGAGAATCCTTTACACGCCAAGCATGGGATTTTGTATGCTCGTGGCTTACGGATGGACCAAGCTAATAAAACGAAGGTAAGAAGAACTATAATTCTTAAATTATTTCTGTGTTGAAGGTATTGGCGGTGTTTTGTTTTTTTTAATTCATTTTGTTTAGCTTTAAGTCGAATGAAGCAAACTAACGCTCTTGTAGGTGAACCAACTCAATTTTTTAATTACATTGCACGTTTCAGCAGCAAAACGAAGCCCCCTCCAAATTCATTATTATTTTTTTTTGATACCCCACATCAAACATGCCGTGAGAAATTCGTTTACTCATCAACATTTACTGCTGTGGAACTCCTTACCAGAAGAGACTGTAGCTGCATCTTCTACTGAATTGTTCAAAACCAGGCTGGAAATTTTCTTTAAGGCTGACAACATTTATGAATTTAAACATTAATGGTTGTATTCTTTTATGACATTTTTTCGTTTTTTTTTTGTTTGTTTCCGGCGCTTTTTAACCTAGCACACTTTGAAATTGCATTTCTTTATTTTTGGTCTGTTCATGGAAGCGACATTGTTGCTCCGACTAGAGATTTAGTCTATGTGCAGCGAAAGCTGGGAAGAATCTGGCAACGACTTTTCCGTCCGCCACTTTTTTCAACTCCGGAATGATACCAGGTAGAAACAAACGGTTTTCACCAATAGGGCTCGTTTACGCAACGAGACCTTCTCGCTCGCCGAAAGCTATTTGCTAGGCAACCTTTATTTATTTACGATTAATTTCCCGTTTCTATTAAATGACTGCGGTAATAGACAACAAATTAAATGTATCATAAATAACAACACGGACAAAGAACAAAGTGCAACAGTCATTTTAAACATTGCTACAACATTGTTGCCATTTCACGCTATTTCCAAAATTTGCTATTCTCGCTGAAAAAACAGCTTCTAGCAGTGATCAAACGACGGTAGAATAAACAGCTACTCGTAGCGAGAATTCAAAATCCAACATGGCGCCCATGTCGGAGTTATCGATTCGAAGACAAACCTTCGAATACCGGCATTCAGAAATCTGTCTGTCGTCGTGTACTGCAGGAAAAATTGTTTTCTAGTTGTCATAAATCGACTGTCATGTTGCAAGCATCGTACGTCGTGTCGCGAGGCACGAGGAAAAAATTTGCGTCCGCGTTGTTGCCATGGTTACTACGTATAGACAACTTGAAAGCCGCATTCTCCGACAAAGGCGAGAAGCAGCCAGCAGATTTAGTACTGACCGAGTAAAAGCTAGTAAGCGAAAAAATTGTCCTTGCATAAACGCGCCCTTAGACCTGAACGCTGGTTTCAAGTGTACGCAGGAGAAGCCAACATCAGGGGGGCCGCTCGTGGCTTTTGAAAGTCCAAAAATTAGGTAAAGCTAATGAAAAAAAAAAAGACCAGCAGTATGAAGCGGAAGGGGCCCACAAGTGACCGGAAGTGGCCCACAAGTGACCCCATCATGGAACGGTACCAGATAAAGGCAAACTGTTTTCACCATTAAATTCAGCGTCCAGAAATTATTTAAAACTATTAAAACAAACAAGCGGCTACAGCGACTGCCTATAGTCGCACCGGTCTTCTGTACAGTTCCTCCACTTCCAATGGTGAGGCGCACACCTCTATCATGCACTACCAACAGCTATCTCTATTATACTAATCTAAAAGCAGTAGCCATCACAATTGTCAGTTAAAAATGTGTTAGCTTTTAGGCCTATTTTACATTTTATGCATAATTGTCAGCTTTTAGGCCTAATTTTAACCAGCAGTTTTAATTTCCTAAGTAGCACCTAACGGAGATATGGATTCTATATAAGCATATTCATTTTGGAACACGGTGAGCCTTCGAGTTTACACAGTTACAGTGTTACAACGTAACGCGCAACGTAGCCTATATAGATCAGTGGAAGTGACGAGAGAGACGCTGTTGATGAAGCCAACGGCGACTCGTAACAACTTGACGTTGCCGTGGCAACATGATTTTAGGCCTAATTTTCATTTTTTAGGCCTAATTTTTTTAACATGCAGTTTTGATTTCTTAAGTAGCAGATAGGCCTAATGGAGAATTTGGTTCTACAGTAAGCCTATTCATTCATGCAACAATGCGACGAGACTATTTTAAACGAAGCTAAAATCCATTTGTTTTTATTGCGTGTTATCTTAGGATTTCAAATGTTATTATTTAATTTAGTTACGTCGAAGAAGTCTATTAGCTATAAGGAAGTAACGATGTTTTAATTTGCCATTTTATTTAACTAACTTCTCACACTGAATCTAACGTTGTAAACAGTAGTCGTCAATATCTGGTACCGTTGCGAAGTTGAAAAAAGCGACGGACGGACAAAGTCGTTGCGATAGTCTTCTCAGCCCGGTACGGCTGTATAGAAGACTAAAAAAAAACCCAGCAGTATGAAGAGGAAGGGTCCCACAAGTAACCCCATCATCTATGGAATGGTACCAGATAAAGGCAAGCGGCTTTCACCGTCCAGAATTCAGCGTCCAGAATTTATTTAAAACGCCGTTAAAACAAAAACCGCCAGTATAAAGCGAAAGCAGCCCACAAGTGGCCGGAAGTGGCCCGTAAGTGAGCCCATCATCGATAGTAGGGCACAAACTGTTTTCACAATCAGATTCTGCGTCCAAAAATTCGTTAAAATTAATAAAAATGAACCGAAAGTATGAAGCGGAAGTGGTCCGAAAGTGGTGGAAGTGTACAGAAGACCGGTAGCGACTTGGTATTCGATACGGCCCCCCCTCCCTCCGCTTGTTATTTTTACTTGTCTATCTTGAGTGTATTCTATGCCAAATTCCCCTAAGGAAACTAAAATTGACTTTTGATAAATTCAATCCAAGTTCAATCCAGTACGGTCTCAAAGGATATTAGCGTATACCGTCACTCAATGCCGTGCATCCGTGCTGTGACTTTGATGCGCCTTGCTGCAATAAATTTGGTCCCTCGATATAAATCCGTTTTAAATCGTTACGGCTAGAAGATATTCTGTTGGAATGCCAGGATTTTATTGCGCATTTCCCACGCACAAACAGAACTAACTTGGCGAGCTTTACCAAATGCCTTTGGATGAGCAATAACTTTGTAAGGAACGGTTCGTTCCTAAGCGTGTCTTCACCGTCACGTGTTGTTTCATTTTTTAAGCATGTGGTGAGCTGCCCCTGAAAGTTGGCTGACTATGCCTGTGTCGCCCTGGGGAACAGGCCCCGTTATCTCGGAAACGAGTCATTTCCGGCGTATGTATTATAGGTTTTTTTTTATAGATGTGATCAGTTCTACCTCCCTGTCTCATTATGACCATGACTTCTGAGACACTCTATATAGAAAGAAGCGTCCGTGGTGTCGTTAGGCTTAATTTACTTTTACTGTTTGCTTCCTGATGCAGGTGGACGCACCAACTTTACACTCAATCAATATTTAAGGAGGCATGTGGCTTGTTTGTTGTGTAAAAATACATTTATTTGTTTGTGCGTTGGCCTGTTGAAAGTAAGGGCCCGACACAGCTAGATAGCGGCAAATGGCTATAGATGCTTAGTCTGCGTGTCATTTGGTGGGAATCCCCTTTAAGGGCAATTTACACAGTGAGTCGTCAATTTTTTTTTGCTCACTTCCTTTCACTTAGTTATTAGTAAATTTTCTGGTTGCTTCTCGCCTTTACCGAACGTGTGGCTTTCGAGTTGTCTACATTTAGTATCCATAGCAACGATACGGACCGAGATTCTCTTTACGTGGCTCCCGACATGAAGCATGGGCACGAGCATGATGGTGTCGAGTTATGACAACGACAAAAAAAAAAAAAAAACAATTCAAAGTGACGGACTGATTTACGAATGCCAGCATTCGACGGTTTGTTTTCGATTCGGTAAACCCGAAATGGGTACCGTGTTTTTCTCTCGTCGCGGGATCACCCATAGAATATTTAAAAATGTTACCCTCCCCCCCAACAGGGAAAACACATAAGTACGTAAAATAAATACGATGAATTTTTTTTTTAATTTCATTCAATTTCATTTTTAGCTGAGTTGTATAAGTATCTTGAGCAGTTTTTTTATTAGAGCGCGTTTACGCAGCGACTCGCCTTTGCATTCTCGCAGCTAGAACTCAATCGCGATGGCAGAGGTAACATTGCCGTGGTAACAACGCTAAATGTATTAGCTAAATCCGACATCGTTTGAGTAAATTCTTGCAGTCTTATAATCCGTGCCAATAATATAAAGAATTCCTCATGGCGAAACAATTTTCCCAAACGCTTTTGAACTCACGTTATTTGCTGTTTTCGTTGCGAGGCGGCAGAGGTAAAACCGCTGCCATGTTGGAATTTGAGGTGATTTCTAGCTTCTAGCTGCGAGAATGCACAAGCGAGTGGTTGCGTAGACGTGCCCTTACTGTTGTAAGCAGTGTACACTATAGTCATTATCCGTTCGTGTTTACAGTTGAAAAAGACGACAGCAAAATCAGCACTGAAAATTGAAAACTCATCGTATTTTATGTATACTTTTGAGTTTACCCTGTCCGGGGTAACCTATTAAAATATGCTTCATCCACTCACAAATTGCAAGTCTCAAATTAATTCATCAATAGAAGCTCTTCTTTGTGCGTGAATAGATCAATTTTGGAAATAACGACAATGTTGTAGCAAGGTTTAAAATTGTTATTGCACTTTGCTCATTACCCTTGGTGTTATTAATGGTGTAGTTAATTGTTTATGTATTACCGCATTCCTTTCGTAGAAACGGGAAATTCTTCGTAAACAAATGAGGGCTGACTAGCTAACAGCTTTCGGCGAGCGAGAAAGTCATCGGGTGGGTTTACGGCGCGTTGACTCAACGACTCGCCTCTCCAATCTCGCGGCTAGAATTTAATCGTGATGGCAAATGAGTCGTAGGCACTGGTAACAACGCTTCCTGGATTAGCTAAGTCCGGCATCGTTTGAGTAAATGCTTGCAGTCTTATAATTCGTGACTGTAATATAAAGAATTCCTCATGACGAAACAATTTTACCAGTCGCTTCTAAACTCACGTATGGACTCGTTTCGTTGTGAGTTGGAAGAGCTAACACCGCAGCCATGTTGGAATTTCAGATGATTTCTAGCGTCTAAACCATACGCAATGGCTGTTTGCCGTGACGTCACCATGAGTTAGCCAATGACGAACGAGAACAACGGCTGATTGGCCGTCAGATTGGACTAGTCCAGTCACGTGATATGCAACGTCACAGCAAACAGCCATGGCGTGTGGTATAACTGCCCTTAGGGCGTGTTTACGCAACGACTCGCCTTTGCATTCTCGCAGCTAGAAATTATCTGAAATTCCAATATGGTGGCGGTTTTAGCTGTGCCAGCTCTCAACGAAGCGAGTCAACAATTGAGTTTAGAAGAAGTTTCGTCAGGAAGAAGTGTTTATCTTACTGACAGGAATTATAGGACAGCAAGCATTTATTCAAACGATGTCGGAGTTAGCTAATCCAGGTACAGATGTATGACAAAATTTAGATTAGGGGTATGAATAATATCTCTGTAATGTGTGGTGCAGTGGCAACCCGGACCACTGCACTGTGACTGAGGTTGGCGCTAATGACCAAGTTGTCGACGCTAAGCCTCAATCCCCCCCCCCTAATCCAGGTAGCGTTGTTACCACGGCAACGACATCTTTGCCATCGCGATTATATTCTAGCTAAGAGAATGCAAAAGCGAGTTGTTGCGTAAACGAGTCCTAAAGCTAAAATCTGTTGGCTGCTTCTCGTCGTTACCGGAGAATGCGACTTTTCGAAGTTTCGAGAGTAACCATGGTAACCATGTTAACAACGCGGACGCAGATCTTCTCTTCGTGCCTCGTGACATGACAGCGTCGGTTTATGATAACAAGAAAACAATTTTTACTGCAGTACAACACGGCGGACCGATTTCTGAATGCCGGCATTCGATGGTTTGTTTTCGATTCGTTAACCCCAAAATGGGCTCCATGTTGGGTTTTGAATTCTCGCTGCGAGCAGCTATTTATTCTACCGTCATCTGATCACTGCCAGAAGCTATTCTTTGTTGGAGAAATAGCTAATTGTGGAAATAGCGAGAAATGACAACAATGTTGTATATCGCAATATTTAAAATTGCTGTTCCACTTTGTTCTTTGTCCTTGTTTTTATTTATAATGCATTTTATTTGTTATGTATTGTCGCATTCATTTAGTAGAAACTGGAAACTAATCGTAAATAAATAACGGTTGACTAGCAAATCGCGTTGGGCGAGCGAGAAGGTCTCGTTGTATAAACGCTTCCTAAAAGCGGCCTTAGCTTACCTAGGGTAAAGCACACATAGCCAAAGTTCCGCTTAAAGTAGGTCACGTGATGCCATATCAGCATACTGACACCTGTTTAGAGCGGTTGTATGGAAGGAGGCTACCCACTTTAAGCTGCTGACCGTGCAGAAGCCCAACAAGGTGGTATAAAACAAATAAAATCCCAGAGTGGAATTTAATACGACAGCAAAGCGATGTTGCTGTTTTTAAGACTTTTTAAATCCTTTGAAAAAAGAAGCCAACCCTTTTAATGCTTCGAAATATATACGTACCTTATCTCCTTTTATGCCTTGTGGTTTTAGTATCTTATTTTAAAACTTAATGTTATCACTTCAACCTGCAACCAAACCCGGAAAGCAACGTGTTGCAGAGTCCAGATATAAGATTATAGTCCCGCACTAACTGAGCTGATGACATAAAGCTTGAGCATGGGATAAACAAACAAATTATGTAATAAATAAAAAATAAAAAATAAAAGAAGCATTGACGACCTGTTTGCACTCGCCTGATACAGTGACTTTGGGAAGCCTAAATGTTGCTGGGGTGTAAACCAGCTTTGCCAACTTATTGAATTTTCCGACTTGTTTAGGGCGAGTGACTTACTGAATTGGCTAAAATTTGCCGACTCTTTGCACACGCTAACTATGTGTATACTTCCCAGTAAGGTGCAAAGGAAATGGACGATTAGTTTCAAGAAGGCTAATTGACTAATTCGCTCCTTGCCGCGTAGGTAGGAGACTATGCACATAGCATCTTGTTCATCCCAGTTCAACTCCAGAGGTTCAACCGTTCAGTTCCACCCCAAAACACCAACTGAGGAAGCCTCATTCCAGCCGGCTTTTATACCCCTTGGAGCCGACCATTCCCGTCAAGGATTTACGTCACGTGACCGGCTGACTGCAGCGATCCGGTTATAATTGACTGGCTGACCGGCTGACTACAGCGATCCGGTTATAATTGACTGGATGACTGCGTAGCTTGGGCTGCAATTATACGGGCGCGCAGCACCTAATGTTAACGGCAAGGCGCACCGCGAAGTGTTGGCTTCGTGTTGCGTCTGACCGTACATGTAAGCCGTTTCCTCCCTTCTTCGCCTGTCGTTTGTAAGCTTCTTTGAGGCAGGAGCGTTAGTTGTCGAAGAGTCAACATGATGGTAACTTAGTGAACTGGAGGCGCATAGCCTAGTTTTTTTAATTAGAATTCTACAGCCAACTCGATTCCACTGAACTCTTTCGATTAGCAAACGTAATTTTTAGCCGTTTTGGCAAGGTGGCATGAACTACTAATTTTTATTAGTTTTCCAACTAGTAAAAAAGCATGTTATTTGTTAATTTTTTACGGCCGTTTTGCGGAATTGCCAAACACTGGAGGGGGTGCGATACCCTCAGCATCGCACTGTAAAATCGACCCTGGCTATACCATACGCCATGGCTGTTTGCTGTGACGTGCACATCACGTGACTGGGCTAGTCCAATCAGACGGCCAAACAGCCGTTGTTCTCGTTCGTCATTGGCTAACTCATGGTGACGTCACGGCAAACAGCCATTGCGCATGGTTTAGACACTTTAAAAACATCCAAATTTTCGAAAGACTTGGCTTTCCTTTTGAAGGATAAAAAAACTGTCGTTGTTTTTATCTTGAATTTTTTTTCAAGATAAAAACAATGACAGTTTTTGATACATGTAATATAATGATAATCCAAAAAATATTTATAATGACTACGCAAAGAACAGCTTTCTTTCTATCCTCCTGCTTAGCCGGGTTTCATCATACACGCAACGTCCACCACATTAACGGAAGTGCACAGTGCGCACGAACATTTAAAAACGATAAATTAAAAAATGATTTACAAACATTTTCGTAAATAAAATGTAAATATTTAGTAAATTTTTTTTTTACTCTCATTTTTAGTTGCTCGTTGACACATTCGGTAAATATGGCGACGGTTGTATACATGTTGATACCCTGTTGTGCAGGAAAGTAGGAAGAAAACTGGTCTTTGTGGTGTCATTAATTAGGCGGCTGAGAGTTACATTGTTACATTGGGCGTTGGTTACATTGTTAGCTAATAAAAAGTTTTTTTTTTTGAGCCACAGTCTAAACAAATTTCCTCTCGCGGGTCACCAAAGTCCTCCTGGAACCGATGACCATATCTGCCTGAACTCTATTCACATGCCTCGAAAAGAATCGAAAGACAGTCCAGAGGTGTATCACGACTGGGTGCAGACGGACCACAAAACGCGCCACAACCGCAGACGTAATCTTTGGCGTTTGTAGCGAGTTTCTGGCATAAAAATTGCAATCGGTGGCAGGTCACGTCAAAACATGGGAATGTTCTGGGGATTTCACACACAGTGGTGCGCTTCTGCGTCTGCTCGTAGAACTCCCCCAAATCGCCTGCAAGTGCCCCATACTCGGCACTTTCGTGGTCACTTTGCGACTTCAGTGCCGCACAACCTGTTAAGTTATCGGTTGGCTCGTTAAGGTAAGTACCTCAGCTGGCTTTGTTTGCGACGTCTGCTGTCGAATAGGGTCGTAATTGTCGAGAAGTGCGATGAAAAGCCAAATTGCGCGTTTGTTGTCTGAATGCTGCCGTCGATTCAGACGCGCTATTGCAGCAATTTTTGCAGCGTTTGCCGCGCGTTTTGTGGACCGCAAAACGCGCGATAATCGCAGATGCAATCTTTGGCGTCTGTGGCAGTGTTGCCAGATGTACGATAATTACGGTAAACGTACGATTATTTTGTGCTCTGTACGATGTACGATAACGCTCGTACGGTAACGCAGAATTGTACGATTATTTAAGATTAATGAATTTCGTTATATTTCTTAATGAAAAAGTTAAAAAAAAAATCTACTCCTCTTCTACTGTCAAATCCCTGATGTATACAGGCTTCGTGTTCTTATTCAGTAAAAAAAAAAACATTTAAAAGAAGCATAGCAAAGTAAAATTAAGCGCAAATCTTTTTTTTTTAAATCGATTTGATAGGTTTATGGGTTTATGGATTTCTTCTATTATACAAAAAAAAATCATGTCTGGGGACCTGGGATTGCTAATTATTGACAACCAACAAGCGAAAATCCGGTGGAGCCATATAATTCGTGTCGAAAGTTTCGTAAGGAATTAATTGACTTTTATTTTATATGTGATGTTAGCCATTTGTAGTTAAATTTTACACATTTTTTTTTTACTATAATATTGCGTATTCGTACGATAATTATATCTTTAAAAGTACGATATTTATCGTTAAAATACGATAATTTTTTACCGCTTGTACGATAGCGACACCTTGGAAATCTGGCAACACTGGTCTGTGGTGCGATTGTGCCGTAAAAATTGCAATCGTGACAGATCGAGTAAAACTATGGGATCGAACTGGTGCTTTCACACGCAGTGGCGCGTATCGGCCATTCGTCGGTAGGGATCTCTCTCCAATCGCTAGCAAGCGCCTGCCCCTCGGCACTTTACGCGTCACATGGTGATTCCGTGCCACACCACCTGTCTGAACGATCGGTCGGCTCATTCTTTTCTTCAGTTGTTTTTGTTTTTGTTAAACAGATTTGTGTATTTAACCTGAAATATGTCTGATTTTGACACTGACATTAGGTTTTGTTGGACCACGAAAGGCGTGAATATTGTAACAAACACTTGATATTCACTTAACATAGGGTGAACCCAATATTGTATTGAACTTTCCTGCATTGTTTAATAGCACGGCGCACCATATTATAAAGCAGACACTTTTAACACACATCGTTGAGCGATGCCTGCTCTAGAATGGGTTCAAAATCGCCGAGAAGCACGAAGAAAATCCAAATCGCGCGTTTGATGTCTGAAAGGTAAAGTCGCTTCAGGTACTATCTCACGTTTTGTGGTCCATCTGCAATTGCCCTAAAAAAAAAAGCTCCGTGCGTCCATGTCAATTTTATAACACTACTCCTGAGAACCATTTAATTAACTTTTAGCTGCCGTATCATTTAGACTGTCATTGTTTTAATCTTGATTTTTTTAGGGGTTCCGTGAAAAAGAAAACCAAACCTTTCGAGAATTTGCATGTTTTTTAAAGGTTCTGGCTGGTTCGGAATGGTCCTCTTTGCTTCTTTTTTTTAATTTCCTCACCCCAGCTGCAACTGATTTGAAGCAAATTATGACGAAAGCAGCCTCTCAATAATCCCGACTTCTAACGTATCCTTTTAAGACCTCGACCAATTTTATGGCTGGGTGGGGGTGGACTAAATCTTTCTTAGGTTTTAATTCCCCACTCAAAATCGACTTTTCAATTCAAACCGGTTACATCAACACGAGTTAGCCTACGAGTTCATAAGCGTTCTGTAAATTTTTATAACGAACAGCTTAGAAGTTAGAGAGAGAGAGAGCGTGTCAGAATTAATTTGGGGGATTAGTGCTTCGCTCTGCCTGGGATTAATGCTACACTAAGCCAAATATTCGCTCGCGTGACTGCGCACTAATTAAGACTCGGGTAAATATTTAAGTAATCCAAAGTTGACATTCCCCTTTGTTTTGATTTTAAGAGGCTTTAAGGCTATTATTTTCGACAATATTTTTTTGGGGATTCCGCCAATTAGAACGTAGAAAGTTTTAAAACCCTGTTAACGTTGGTTAGCAAATGGTGCACTCAGTGGTAGAAAAATGCTTGTCGATTATTGCGTCAAAGTTACATACGAATCTAGCTATATAACACATGTATACCCAAATCAGGAAGGATTAAAAAATACTAAGTTTGATTTTGATAAGTTTAACGTGCGTGTATAACAACGGAATTATTACGATATTTTTAGTTTCATATGTATTTTTATTTATTTTTTGTAATTATTTTTATGGGAAACTTTGTCGTAAGCACGTTCAAGTAAACTGTTTCAAGCAAGGTAAACAGTAAAACTGTTGTCAAATATTTGCGGGAAGAGACAAAAATTTGAACGAATTTCCAATACCGTTTCATTTTTAGAATTGTATGTTGGCATCGATTTTAAAAATTAAAGCGTACAAAAGTAAATGCAACCTTTTTTTCTTTTTAAATTTTTTCTCATTAAACAACTCATTCGCTGGGAAATGGCTACCACGATGATGCCGCAGAGACGATAGTCCCGCAGTATCACTCAGATATGATCCATTGCAGGGAGCTTGGATTATACGTAGCTTTGATAGGGTGGACCCACTATAGTTGAACGCGTCTGAGCTAGAGCGCAGCTATTTCCCGTGGTAAAGTATACACGAGCGAGATTCAGTCAATGACGTTTTTGCTCCCAAACCAATCCTCGAAGAATACGACGATTGGTTTTTCGAAACCAACAAAAAGGTTTGTTTCAACTGGCGAGTAATTTTTAACGAAATTAATGAATAATTATGAAATATCTGATCGTTCAATCTTTGCTGAACGTTAAAATACAGATTATTAAAACAAAACGACAAATTCTTACCAGATTACCCAAGACGAGAGTAGCTGACGTCGTTGCGTCGAAACCAAAACAATGGCATGCTTTACGATGATCGCTTGTGGCGGCGCTCTCCGTCTGATAACAAACGTTGCTATTTTCAGTCGAATTGTCGATTGTACTGGTAGGTTAATCCACTTTAAAACAATTTACACAATTGGAGCAGTCCGGCTTACGTTTGATGATCTACTCGTCTCGTTCGTTTGTTAGTTCAAGTTTGTGTCGATTCATCAACAAAATCGAAAGCCATTGAGATGCAAGAATCAATAAAATGGCGCGAAATGGGAGCAGAGACGTCAGACGCGTTTGAAGCAGCTCCCAAAATCTCGCACGGTTTCTCGCAGTAAAGCGTAATAGTAAGTGGGCCAACCCTATCAAAGCTACGTATAATCCAAGCTCCCTGGTCCATTGTTTAAGCATGGGGTCGGAACAGTACTATAAACAATACATTCCAAACCTTCGCAATCTGCACTCGTTCCGGCACTTGGCTTTGGCAACATGGCGCTAGCTAACTTCCTGTTCCCGTCTGAGTGAGATTCGAGAGTGGCCAATCCTACAAATTGCTTGTTTATTTATTTTATGTAACACCCTATATTGAGCTTAACAGAATTTTCAGATTAAAACAACAATTTTAAAAACAGAAGAAACGTGGCGGCACTTATGGTGCACACCGTTCTCGCCTCTGCTCTCGCCAGAATGAGATTCATGAGATACACATCCCATAATTCATCACTCCTGTCGTAATCACTGGTCTGCGACGAAGGCAGGTCGCCACAGATTGTATGAAACATACGCAAAATTATGTTGCGCGAGAAGCTCTCAAGCCCGTGACAAGGGTCAAATCTCTTAAAAGAGAAATAATGTCCGGCGTAGCCAATACGTTTTACCAATAAACAATATTTTAGCAGAAAATAATATTATAACCCGTAAAATCCCATATAAGCCGAAGAAAAATTTCACTTTCTGTATCAATTTCTTGGAGCCTTAAGTCTGTAGCAAACTAACGCTTGTACAGATGAACCAGCTCAGTTTTGTAATTACTGGACGAATTTGAAAGAGAAAGAAGTCCAGTGAGGGAGGGAGGGCAACCCGGAGAATAAACTGGGAAACCTCCAATCACCGCAGGAGGCCGAGGTAATGTCCAGACCAAATTAGATCCCATAGCCACGGCAAGAGTGGTTGTCTCTGAACCTTTCCTGGCCGGCACAGCAGGGACTTTGTCAAGGTCCCGTTTCCAGTCATCGACCGGATCAATACTTTAGGCAGCTAGGCTGAAATAAAGTTCAACGGCAAAACACACAACTTCCTAATTTAATTCATTCCGTACATAAAAATCTTGACCTTATCATGCGTCTGCACCTAGTGTAAAAATTGTAAAATGCCGGAGAGGAGGACAGACTTATCGCCCCAATTGACGCGCTATGTTTTGCAGCGGATGGAAACGGCAACGAATACCATCAGGCTGGTGACACTCAACAAGCAAGTGACGAACCATAAGTGGCCATCGACACCAGTGACATTCAGAAGGGATAAACCCCTTTGAAAAGGAAGCACTGAGTAAGTTGGTGTGATCAGTACGCAAACGGGCTAGCATCACCTCTTCCCAGCAACAATGGCGACAAGCCAAATGCAACTTATTGCCGTCTTCTTTGTCCCACAAAGATTGCCAAGCAGCGAGTAATCTCAGGCGTACAGCTGGAAAGGTGACCGATGAAACAAGGCAACGATCTCTATCGAGGCTACCAGAAAGGACCCCATTCGCTGTAGCATCAGTATGTTCATTCCCAGCTATCCAAACATGGCCCGGGACCTAGCAGGAAATTACAGTTGTTATGCTGGCAAGGCAAGCGAGAATGCAGAGCTAGGATGCTTTGTATCAAGGAGTTCCGAGGGTTGTACGACGCCAAGGACTCCAGACATTCATGCAATCAGTGAAGATGATTAAATGTGTGCCCTGAAGGTCAAGGATCCATTGAACAGCTAAACCAAGTTCCAAAATCTCTGCTGAAAAGTCAGAATAGCCTGCTGGAAGGTGATGGTGAAACAGTCGCCCACTCTAGCACACAAGCACACGCCACGCCACGCCAAATTCTGACTTCAACCCATCAGTGAATAGCGGCCGATATCCGACGTTCTGATCACACAGCCGCCAGAACTAAAGCAAGTACCTTGCAGGTACAGTGGAACCTTTTGGGAGGACCGACAGATGAAACGTGAAAATACCCCAAGGCTATCTTCCGACATGACTGATGGAGCCTATCACAGAAATCACCTTGATCCGCCTCGTGTCTGCCAACCCGCAAGTCTCGTCCAAAAACCATGGGCCAAGCAGAACTGATTGCAAAACAGGCAGCCATACAGCATACTAAATGGCAAGCTGCTGCCAAAGGAGGCTCCGAGGCTTCAGTATAGAGGCTGGGCACTGGAGATGTCGGAAATAACCCAGTTGACAAACACAGGCCACTGTGGTACGCAGGGTCCAACATCTGGAGGGTCGAGTCACTAGCTGAACAATAAACCACACAAGCATAATCAAGCATGCTACGAACAAGGGTTTGGTAGAGGCGCAGAACGACAGTGCGATCCGCACCCCACAAAGTGCCCGACAGAACCTGGAGGATGGTCAGGGCCTGGAAGCCCTTCTCTTTAAGTTGGTGCAGGTGTGGAAGCCAAGATAACCTAGAATCGAACATTAGACCAAGGAAACATGCTTGCAGGACCATAGGTACTTGCGCCTGTTCTGGTGTGTAGTTTCAATGCACCAGCGTCTACTGGGTGCCGCACGACAACTCGGAGGAAATACGCATGCGTAAGTGCTTAGACCACTTTAAAAATTTTACAGACTGGGTTCGTTATTTTAGTTACATTTTATATTTCTTTAGGCAAGTATTTTAGAACTTTTATTCAGCGATCTATTCTTTCCATTTTGGCATCTCAGACAAATTATTGGTAAACAATAAATTTTAGAATAGGGCTGATCCTCAGCGTCATTTCTAAGCCATTTTTAGTAATGCTTTATGCATTAGACGTAAAGCAAAGAGAAAGGTGACATACCGATCGCGAGTGGAGTCGTTACTGCCCCCCGAGTACTGAAATGATACGGTTGGTACTACAGTAATAGTAATCTATCGACCCAAGCATACTGTGACGTCTATGTACCTATTCGTGTTCTACAGTGGACGTCACGTGTTCATTCGTATTTTTTTCGTTTACTTCTACAGTGGATTTAAAAAAAAA
>JAHWFP010160229.1:0-13583 GCA_023313725.1 Lithobius niger | reverse complement strand
TATCTATCTATCTATCTATCTATCTATCTATCTATCTATCTATCTATCTATCTATCTATCTATCTAGCACGCACGCACGCACGCACGCACGCACGCACGCACGCACGCACGCACGCACGCACGCACCAAACCCTTCCCCGTTGCTTATCTACATTACACGCCCGCTCCCACTCATTTCCAAAAGTGTCAATTTTCGTTGTTATACCACATGTTTTTTGGCGGGGAGTAGGGAGGATTGCTTTGGTTGGGGCAGTGAGGGGGAGGGGAGCAGGAACGGTTAAAATGAGGTAATTACACAACAGGGATTTCATGATTACAGTGACAGTAATTTTTTGCAGCAACTCAAAAAAAAAAGTTTACCAACCTACCTAGCATGTTCTTAGTATGTTTACACAAAAATATACTGGAAGTATCTCAACAGAAGCACGAGAGAAAAACACCAGAGAAACTGGAATGTTTTTTTTGCAATATTATTAGTGTGGCAACATCGCAGAATGGATTTGCAACGGGTCTGTTTACGTTTTCGCTATCAATACGCGAGCCAAGGCAAACTGGAATTGAAGCTGCGTTAGCTGCTACTACCTCAGTTAGCCTTGGCGCGAGTACGCTGATTCATGCTTGACGTCACGCGTCTTTCAGCCGGCAGATATTATGACACAGTATCAATCCGCACGTTCGGCTCGCGGACCTATATTGTTACGCGATTTCGCGTGTGTGAAGAAGCGGTACCATCCCTTTAAATCAAAATGGTTTTTTATTTTTATTTCTGGTGATGATGGCCTGATAAACCTCCACAAGCGCCCCTTTTGTCACTCGGAGAATATCCATCCACAAATCGATTTCTTCCCAAACATTTTCAAGCATATCTACTAATACCATGTTTATTACCTTGGTTTTTCTTGTGGGGCTTTATAAAGGCCAAAGTGTACGCAAGCAAGATAACTTGTGTGCAGGAATTATGGGACAAGATCACCAGGCAATAAAAACAATATCAGTAGACATGCCCAAAATCGTTTGGGGAGAAATAGATTTGCGACTGGATATTTGCCGAGCAACAAAAGGGGTGCATGTGAAGGCTTATTATGAAGCCATCATCATCAAAAATTTTATAAAAAAAAAAACTTTTTCAGTTAATAAACAGTTGGCTCTTTACAGTTTTTCAATATCTGTTTTCGTTTTTTTTTATTTAATTTTTTTATGGGGTGAATAATTTGTGGACACCCTGTATGTTTGCATCTGTATTTATTTATCGATAATTGAGCCGATTTGGCTTTCCGTCGTGTTACGCTAATAGTTAGTAGGTAACCCTGAAAAGAGAATTGAATAAAGGGCTTCTACATATTCATCAAAATAAACAAGATCAAATTTCTCCCCCCCCCCCCACCATCAACTAAAGGCTATATGTTTTGTTACTATGGATACCGTGGGATCGACAGGGAGCAACAAAGATGGTGCCAGCACATAAGAGCATTTCTTTCTTATCCTGACATATTTAGGTTACTGTACCGGCCTACTCTCGAACAGAGAAGGCACAGAGCATACTTGATGGAAGGCTACAAGATACTTTAGTCTGTTTGACATAGACAAGGACCAGATCTGAACTTGACATCAAAACTAGAGCGAGGTCACAGCCTCACTATGTTCAATCAACATGTACATCTAAAACGTACCAGCTCTTTCTTCACACATCATATGGTCATTTTGGTCAGCCAAAAGTTAGGCTGGCCTACCTAAAAGGAGTAAGCGAGTAGTCGACGAGAGGGCTTAGAGACAGAAGCTAACATCTATCTATTTGAGAAACGAAGGGCACCTGAAGGATGAACTGTTAAAAAAAGGAAGAGAACAGGGGATGAGGTACACAACAGCATCCTGTCCAGGGTTGCTAGCACTCGTGAAAGGGTCTACAGAGTTCAATATGATAGGTGTGATGCCGTCTATATCGGCGAGACACAAAAAGAAGTAAGAAGAACGACGGTGAAGCGGCACATGGCTAACACGAGAAAGTGGCAAAAAACAGCATTGCTACCCATCACATGGGGACGAAGCACAAAACAGGATGGAGAATAGGGATGGCACGATACAAAAATATTTTATCCCGATAAAATTTTTAAAATTATCACGATAATCCATAATATCTCAACAACACAAATTTTGAGGCTGGAATAACCATTTTATTCTTGTTAATTAAAAAAAAAACCTTGGCTGCAGCTTAAAGTGCAGCCTTTACCAATGTGAATTGTATGGCACTTGCCATTTGGCCAGTAAACATGAAACTTCACTTACCATTTGAAGTCCATTATTTCCTCACCACGTAGAAACAATTTAGTTAATGCTTAAATATTGTTTGCATTCTCTCCAATCAGATACAGTGGCTAGCAACAGTATTACACACTAGGTTGGAGAGCCCTTGTAATTCCGCATGCAACGCCGCGAACTGCTTGTTTCTAGCTATTACGGTTTCCGAGATATGGCGATTTAATCATTGTGGTTTGCACGATAATTTGATAAATCAGAAAATTTGTGTCGCGATATTATAGAATTATCGATATCATGCCACGCCTAATGGAGGGACGTCTAATCTGCTGAAGTCGAGTATGCCATTTGATCAGCATCTCAGAAGACTGGTCCATTTAGCAACACCTGAAGAATAATGTCCTCCATAGGAACACCCAAGGCCCCTCAAACCCCAGAATCCAATATCTGCTACGTGCAGACTTCTCCGAGAGGCTTTCCACACACTGGAGCGACAAACCTGACATATACGCAAGATTCGAAAAGTGTAACCCACAGTTCTAGCGAGTGTTAGTGCCTGACATAAACAGATGAAATCAGCGGTCTGTCGAAAATTAGAAAAATACTGGTGAAGTATTCTGATTTCCGAAATTATGTGTTTTGTTTCTTGAACCATTCTCCATTCGGTACTATCCAGAATTTTTTAGACCCGTATCCGTCTGAGAAGCTATTAATTTTTTTTTTCATTTCCTAAGCATTCATGCATGGCCTTCATTAATACCAACAATAAAATCCAACTGTAATTTTAAGAAGAAAATGTAGGACAAAACCCACACTTCCATGAGTTAGTCTTTATGTCAGTCGACAGAGTGGAGAATTAACCAAAACGAGGAAGTTGCCTTAAAAGATTAAAGTTTACAGAAAATGATTGCTAAAACCATGCAAGGTACTTAAAAACCCAAACAAAATACTCAAGTTTAAGCAAAATACTCACATGGATGTCTATGGCTATCCTTCCGGAACGTTTACTCCATGACCACGTTTCAATTCCTGAATACAGAATTGCAAACGCACTTAGCACACCAACAGCAATCTGAAAAACAAATAACACAAGAAAAATATAGTAACTATAGGAACAATAATTAACATAAAGAATAGAAGTATATAACGTTACAAGCACGTAAGATTTGTATATAGAGGATTCTCAAAAGTCTAACCCCCACCCCTACAGCTTTTTGTCTAACTGCTGTAGGGATTAGAGACTTTGGCAATTGTCACCGTAAAAAGAAATGCACACGTTAATAGAAAATCCATTTTGCCGGCCCCCAGCCTGGCCGACTAAAAAGGGTTTCTGTTATGTCCTGATGGTGGACCAATTGCTTAGATTCCCCCCAGCAGAGTAACGAGTCTAAACACACTTAATGCAAGAACAGAAATGGATGGGTTTAATGAGCAACAGGCTTCTTTATAAACAATTACAGGTCATGTGACCAGCTACTGTCACATGTCTATGGTGATAAGTATGTATCAGTATTATCATGTATGGTAAGCACATCCTCACACCAGTGTGGTTAGTCTAGGTTAGGTTAACAGTATGGGGAACTCAGTTATGCTAACAAGTAGTAGTGCCACATGTAACGACACTACACTTTTTATTATTATAAATTCAAACAATTTTTAACTCTCTTATGACGACCTAAAACTGGTGAACGTTTTTCAGTTTCAGATTCAGTTTGAATTTCTTGCAGTAGTGAAATAACTTTGCGTTTACCCTGCTTCTTATTAACGGGTTTTGGGGTATGCTGTGTATATTGTGATGTTGCGGCATTTCTGTTCCCTCTAATTCTCGCGAGACTGTGCTGTTTAACGGGGACAAAATGCTGGGTAATTTTTCTGCAACACTAGCATTGTCTGCTACAACACCTGCTGGCTTCTCGGTGATTGGTGGAGACGCTAAGCGATGACGTCTACGGCTACTGTAGGACGGAGATTGGTTGTTGACAGGAACTTCGGCACTCATGCACTCAGGTGACTTAATTGACCTTCCCTGAGGCGTCAACAAACTGGTGTAAAGGCATGAGGCCTAAATTTCCTGTCGATTGGTTAGGAGACCCGACACCAACCATCAACAACTCGGGGACACCTTTTTTTTTCTTAGCGCCAAAAAGCGCTAGGCCTGTTTTTCAACCTCCAAGTTTAAAAATTCATATCTCCCTGGAAAATGGACTTCATCGACTCTCGTTTGCAGCTCTTAATAAACCTGAACTTTATCTAACATCCTGTGAAAACAGAACTTGAAATTTCACCATACTTTGGTCTACAGCTTCATTTGAAAAAGTGCTCAAACTGAGCGCCGACGCTCGCAATCTCCGTCGCCATTTTCTACAAACATGTAAATATTTATTTGTATTTCTCGAATTTATTTCTAGGCATAAAGCCGACTAGCTTAGTGCTGTGCTAGTTTACATGTTTATTACGTCTTCAATGTTTTTATTTTACTAAGGTGACGATTTTAGCAACTATGAAAACTTTGACTACACTTGCGTTATTATCTGCGGCTGCAATAATACATTTAAATTTTTATGCGTTATAGCATTTCAAAACACAAGCTGGTTTATTTAATCTTTTGCCTAGGCTTTTATAAAAGCATTATTTAACGTAATCTTTTCTCATGAACCCTACCTTGTTCATAATGGCAACACAACTGCGATTATTTTACCGGACATTTTCAGTGTGTATCTTGTATTTTTATTTCAGGGCTCCGACCATAGTGATCTCAATTCCGAACGCACAGTAAAGCCTTTGCCTTCAATTAGTAACCGTTTGTTTTAACTTTGAGCATCAAACTTCGTTCCCCCCCCCCCCTTCCTTCAATAGTTGCAATGCCTAACATTGTGGTTTTTATAAAAAAATGTATAGGCCTATTTCACGTTGTTATGAGTTTAACTCAAGCCACGGCCTCTAAAAACACCCAAAGTCGGCAAATCCCTTTGCCATCCAAGCTCCTTCCAATCCGAACTCAGTATTTTTTCTCCCCACCAATCAGAGTGCAAGGCTACCCTAGCCGTCCGCACTGTCATGGCCGACTTCCGGTAGTGACAGCTCGGCCGGTTTTGGTCAGTCACTCCTCCTCCAAAGCGAACCCTCTACCTCACACCCCCCCTCCGTCGCTCTCCTACAGGTCCGCGGTTTCCCTCCTACCTGCAGACAGGCAGCAGGTATATAACCAGACCAGGAGAGATTTTCGTTAGCATAGCTCAAGGACTCAGGCTAGAGGTCACTACGGCGGTCGGAGCAGAGATGTCCAGTCCGAAGGTTGCCATGCCGGGCAAGGTAGTGGTTCAAAGGGTAACTAGTTTATTAGAATTTAATTTTTAGAACAGAATTTCTAAATTTTTAGTCTTAATGCATAAACTAACTTCTAGACTTTGAGGGAATTTGTGGGTAGCCAAACGCAATCGGCATTTTGGTTTAGGGCTCCCATGATTTAAGGGTTTAAGGTCCCCTTCCTAAAAACCGGCTTTGTTTCTTTGTTTATGGACTCAGTGTCCATTAAATAATCTAAGATCACCGAGATCTCGCATGTGTTATTGTTGAAGCAGGAGTTTTCAAAAAGGTAGTTTTCCTTGTAACACTAATCTTGATTCAGTGTGATTGATTGATTGACTTTAGTGCAAGAGTTGCTAAAGCTTTCAACGACTATTTTACATTCTGCAAGGGTCATGTTTGTAACTTAGAGAGTTGCGATAACTCAAACCGACTTTTTTCTAGTCCAAATTTTGTTGTGAACTTGAATTGTTCATTTTGTCGATTTAATTGTAAATCGTGTGCTTTTAAATGTAAAGCCCCAGTTCTATTTTTGTAACCAACTAGTTACTCCGTGTGTATAAATCTTGTCATGTTTTATTAAAACAGAAAAGAAAGTTGTTTTGAACAACAAATTTTGACTTCGAGTCCGATTTAATTTGCAAGGGTTATTTTAATTACAAATCAATTTTTATTCTAACTCCGAAGTAGGCAATTAAATTAACTACCCATCGTGGTGGCTGTGATGTCCTGGGCGGGGACACACCTTAGCCCAGCGTGGGCACCAATGGTAATAAACACATGGACTACCAGAGTGTAGGCTACAGCTGATAAGACAGCGAACTTCCTGTTTACTTCTCTTTAAATACAATTATAACAGGAAGTCATGTGATGCAACTTAATACAATATATAATTATAGAAGAGCCTATTAGTAGTTAAAGGGGTATCTTGGTAGGGTTAACATATTGACATGAAATTGATGGCTGCCATTGTGGAGCACACAAGTGACGACTCCACAATGCAGCGAGCGAAAAAAAAAAAACGAAAAAAAAAAAAATCTAAGCCTAGCTGGAAATAAAATCATGATTACGAAGGCAAGATGTATTTTTTAGTGCACTACCTATTTTTAAAGAAAGATACATAATTTTTCGCTTTCGAGGAAAAACTAAACACTATTTTTGAAAGCTGTTTTACAAAAATAAAGAACTGAAGATGTACATGATTAAGCAAAAAATTAAACATTAATAAACTGGCTGAAAACTTGCCAGTTTTAAATTTCTGTTTTGCTTTCTGGAGCAATTTTACAATAAATTTCAATGTTGTTTTAATTTTGTAGCCTTTTTTGGTTAATTTTCTTTTTGCAGCAACCATTTCTGCAGCTGAAACGCTACAGCGTTGCTGTGGACAACCATCTGGATTAGGCTTCACCGGAGTGTGAATTGCGGCTCCAAGCAATTTTTTGTTCCGATGTCGGAAGTGTTTAGGTACATGAAAAGACAAAAAGATACAAAAAAGATAAAATCGTGAAATCAATTTTTCACACGAACAACAAAATACACTTACATTTTTACCTAATTTTAAAGGTGGACATTTTTAAAATTAACAGAGCCAATTCTCTGCACGAACAACTAGGGGACAAAACGTTTTAGCGTTACTCGCTACAGTTTAAAAAGAACTATCATTTAATTCACATATAACGGATTACAACAAAAAAAAACGAAGAAGTTGTAGCCAAATGGTAATTTTACAAAAAACTACAAATTGAGCTTGTCTGGAGCTCTACGCAGTCTCTTTGAACGATGAGCATTTTGAAGCTGCGCTGCAATGTCAACCTGTGTTGGTGAAAGCACAACTTTGCGTTTATTGGGATTCGGTTTCGCTTTTTTGTTAGCATGACCTGGCTTCGGTGGTGATTGCTTAGTGGACGGTGACGTAATAATCGATGGAGATTGCGACCTTTCTGGCTTAGAATTTCCTTCAAGAGGGGCGCTGGTAGTAGCCAAAGGTGATTGGTTATTTACGTTAGCAGACTCATCCACTTCATGTGTGTGGGGTAATTTCGCTGGAGATTTCCTGCCACCTGGTGACTTGCGATGTAAATTCTCAGGTGATTTTTCAAGCTGTTGGATTGGTGGAATTTTTCCCTCAGTAACGGAAATTGACTTTCTGGATTGGCCGAGAGATCGACGCTCAGGAACTACGTCAGCGAAACTTGGCTTTTCACGTTGTTTGCCGCTGTAAAGGCATTGGCCAAAAAAATCCAGATTGGTTAGGATACCCGGCACCAAAAATCAAAAACTCGGGGAAACCAATTTATTTTTCTCTCTTAGCGCCGTAGGCCTAAGTGCTTAATCCATTTTACTTCAAATCTTGTAACTCCCAGGAAAATGGACAGAAACGATCACAGTCTTCACCTCTTAATAGCCACAGACTTTATCTCTATTCCTGTGAAAACAGAACTCCAAATTTCGTCCTCTACAAATAACTACAGCTATTTGAAAAACGCTCCAAACTGAGCGCACCGCACGCAATCGCCGATCGCCATTTTCCACAACAACAAACTTGTAAATTTGTAATTTATATTTTTTCCAGGCATAAAGCCGACCAGTTTAGTGTTTGTTGTAGAAACCACATATATGTATTCACACTCTGCGTTTTTATTTTGAACTCAAATACTAGTCTTGGTTTGTTATGAAAACGTCGATTGCATTTTTATTCCATTACTTGCAGACGCAATAATGTTGTAAACCTAAAAAGAGTTTTAGCATCTACAAACTAGCTGGTTTATTTTAATCCTTTACCTAGTGCTTATAAAAGCAATTTAGTAACGTAACTTCTTCCCACAAACTCTACCTTGTCCAAAACGGCATTTTTTTTTACTATTTTATTTTACCGGACATTTTCTCCAAAAAGTGTTTATCTTGTATTTATTTCAGAGCTCCGACCATAGCAACCTCAACCAGTTATAATTAAAGCCTTTATTATCTACTATTGCACCAGAGCAGAAACCATCCTTCTATTAAACTTGAATGTTGATTTTAATAGCAAACTCCGTCCCCCCCCCCTTCCTTCAATTGTGCGATGCCTAACGTCGTAGTTTTAAACATAGGCCTAATCACGTTGTTATGAGTTGAAAACTCACTTGCACCTTCAAAGCCAGGCCTCTAAGTTTCAAGTCGGCAATTCCCTTTGTCAATTCGAATCCCTCCAACCAAAACACTACTCCAATTCCGTCGGCCAGTCAGAGCGCTCCAGCTACCCCGGTCGTCCGCGCTGCCACTCCAACTTCCGGTAGTGACAGCTCGGCCGATCTAGGTCAGTCTCTCCTCATCCAAGATGTCCGCCTCCTCTTCCCCGCACGCCCCCTCCGCAGCTATCCTCGGCGTCCGCGCCGACTTCCG
This sequence comes from Lithobius niger, assembly GCA_023313725.1. Lineage (NCBI taxonomy): Eukaryota > Metazoa > Arthropoda > Chilopoda > Lithobiomorpha > Lithobiidae > Lithobius > Lithobius niger. Next base: position 4,643 of record JAHWFP010160229.1, on the reverse strand, counting down.
GTAATGAGTATATAACCCCAGCTCCAGAATCAATCGTTAGCACTGCTCAAAGATCTCAGAGGCTAGAGGTTGCTACGCCGGTCGGAGTGGAGATGTCCGCACGGGTCCGTTTGTTGCCATGCCGGGCAAGGTAGCAGTTCGTTGGTAACTAAGTTTATTTTTATTGAAAGTATTCTTTTACGCCCAAAATCTAAATTTATAGTTCTTAAATCTAAACTTAACCTCTTACGTGAGAATGATTGTGGATCAGTTAACCGCCATCGGCATTTCTGGCCTAGAACTACCACAACTTAAGGGTTTAAGGTCCCCTTCCTAAAAACCGGCTTTTTTTCTTATTTATGTTGAACAAAGGTTCTTCTAAATACTCAAATGGTTCAAATCGTAGAGCTTAGACTTCTTTTAGGTTGTGTACCAGGTTTACCATAGTTAGTTTGATCTTCAGCATTGGCTCTAGAAACATAACTTGGGTAGTTTGATCTTCAGCATTGGCTTTAGAAACATAACTCGTGACTACTTTACTAGTGCAAAAGTTGCATTCTGTAATTTAGAGAGTCCGGTGACTCAAACAACTTTTCTTCTCGAAATTTTGTAGTGTATGAACTTTTAATTTGTTCACTTCGTGCCGATTTTCATGTAAAATCTTCGTGTGCTTTATTTAAAGCTTTTTGAAATATTTTCTTTGTAACTAACTTAGTTTCAATGTAGTGTGAGAAGTTAAATATGTTTTAATAAAAAAACTTTCGTTGTTTTAAACAACCAGTTGACTTCGTTGAGATTTAATTGTAAGAGTAAATAATCACAAACCATTTTTATTTAACTCCCAGCCAGCAATTAAACACCCATCGTGGTGGCAGCAAATTAGTTAGTAGTTAGTTGTTGATATTCAAGTTATAGTTAGGACAAGGACGCTCCCCCCCTAACCGTGCAGTAGCCACTGCAGTGCTGTAAACTTCGCTAAAGTCCAACAGTCACGTATATATTAACAACGTCATCGCCAGTACACCAGATTGTCGGTGCTACCTGAAAAAGCACCTTCTTGAGACAGGTAGCGCCGCTACAAAACTGGTGGCAGCGGCGGGATCACGAGGTGCTGTGCCACTCCAAACACACCTTCCCCCCTGCCATTCTACCATGCCAGTTTTCATCTTTAAGAAGAAGATGTCCGCAGTAAGTCACTAAACTGCAACCGAGATGCCCGTAACTAAAACAAAAAAGTTACAGCCAAAAGATGTCAGCCTAGACGACAACAACTAGGCCCACAGTTCCCGATCCGGCTGGAGAAGGAAAGCAGCAACCCCCACTTCACTACAAGTAAACTGGGCTAACCTGCAGAAGGTTGAAGTAGACGTTCAACACCCCGGAGGATCCACCCTGACCACAAGGAAAGGACATGGAGCTCCAGAACCCCCACTAGTGTTCGACTTTCACCAAGAAGGGCGACAACCACAGCAGAGACGTTTTGTGTAAATCACCGGACGTTCACGTGGCTCTACATCCAAGTCTACGATGGGAGGCTAGGACAGACAGACCACACAGCGATTGTGTATACAGAAAGGTTAGTGCACATAGGTTTGCTTTGGCCGCCAAGCCGAGTGTTTTGTTTCGTGTATTTTATGCATTTAATAATCCACCAGAGTGCTAGGGGTAAAGTGTATCTTGTGTTTAACCTGCGGGTTGTTTAAAGAAACGGTTAAATTCGTGCTCTAATTCAACTTAAATGTGTAATTATTTTGCGGCTGCAATTTAATTTTTTAAAAATTCACGTAAAACTAGTTTCTGCTTGAATTAACGTTAACGCTTCCAACATGGAAGAAGTATTAGATAGTATCCCTAACAAGGACCTCAAGAAGGCCTGTTTGAATCTTGGCCTAACTGTAAGTGAAGTAAGGCAAGAGTCCGTTAAAATTCTCACGGATGCATACGAAGACGAGAAGGTTTCATTAACAGATGTTTCCGACGCTCTAGAGAGCGCCATTGAAAAGCGTAACACCGCGATTCAAACAAAAAAAGAATTAGCTCTTAAAGAGAACGAGTTGTTTCTTAAAGCTGAAGAGTTAAAACTTAAAGCTTTAGAGCTGGCAGAAGCCGATAAAGCTCGCGCTCATGCCGCAATCGAAGCCGATAAAATTCGTGCACACGAATTAATGTTGAAAGATACGGGGGCTCAAACTAGCGACGCCGCTAGAGTCTTTGAAATCCGTAAAATCGAACGTGAACTAGAACTAGCCAATAAACAAATTGAGTTAGCAAAATTAAGAGTAGCTAGTGGTACTTCAAGTCCAGTATCTGATATGTCTAGTATTAATCCCGGACCTAGAGCCGGAAAGGTTTCCGATGCCGTACGACTAGTGAATAATTGGGGTCCGAACTCGGAAATTAACTCCTATTTAAAAATATTTGAGAAAACCATGGAAACTCAACGTATTTTAAAGTCAGAATGGGTAGTCGGTTTACAACCTTTACTTGGGGAAATTTTGGTTAAAGTTTGTGACCAAATGAGTGCTGTAGATATGCACGATTACGATCTAGTCAAAATTAAATTACTAGAAAGGTTTGTCCAGACTAAAGAGTCAGTACAGGCGCAGTTTCGTAGTTTGGAAAAAAATCCCGAACAACTTTTCCACGAACATGCTTTCGATTTGGAAACGTTATTTTCTCGATGGTTGTCCCTAGCTGGTGTTAACAAGGATTTTGACAAGTTAGCTAATTTAGTATTGTTAGAACAATTTACTAAATCGTGCCCGGTAGTACTCCGGAAGTGGTTGCCCGACCGAATCAAAACGGGGACGCTGCAAGAAGCAGCTAATTTGTGTGATGAATTCACAACACGCAACAAGCAAATTTCTGCTGACGTTGCTTCCAAAACAGGTAAAGTGCAAACTGTCGCACAGCCAGGTGGACAAGCTTCTAAAGCCCCATCTAACTTTCGTGGTGGTAACCGTAATCACCAACCCATAGCTAAACCGGCTGGTTCTATGGATGACAGACGGGAATCCCCAGTGGGAAATTCCTTCAGCAACAACAATGCTAGACATGCATTTGATCAACCACGTCAACCTCGTGGAGAGGGCACGTGTTTTTTTTGTAAACGTCCCGGTCATATGATCCGAGATTGTCGGGCACGTGCAGCTCACATTGCTGCCAACCCAGAGTCAAAACCCGACTCTCAGTCTAGCTGTAATTTTATTCACAGTCAGCCTCCTGAACTTGTTTTGTCTAAACACATCCATGAGTGGAGTGTTAACGGTGCTAAATGTTTAGTGCTAAGAGACACTGGGTCAACCCACGATGTCATTTCCCGAAATTTGGTCAAACCTCATCAATTCACTGGTGAGTATACGCACTGTAGCAACGCTCTCACAGAGCAGACTACAGCTCACGCCATCGCAAAAATCGATGTGCAAACGCCCTTTGGGCCTTTATCTACAGAGGCCTTAGTCTCAGATCACATGGGAGATCATTTCCAGATGCTCCTTGGTATTCCTTCCCAGACTGTTCTGGAAGAACGGGGATTAAAACCGTTACCCCCGTTTGCTAACGCAGTTACCCGTTCACAAACACGTAGTGAACAACAACTTCCGATTGTTAAACCTAATTATCGGGAAGCAGCATCCAGTCGTGATGACGGTACAGACAGTGAATCTGACCAGCGTGTGGTTACTCCACGAGCAGTAACAGATGGTTTTGTCAATCCTAAGGTAGATAGTCTTGATTCTGCTATTTTAGGGCCCCAAACAGAACAGTTTTCAAAATTGTTAAATATTGATAAACCCACGTTTGCCAAGTTACAACTTGAGTGTCCGACTTTAAAGCAATGTTGGAAAACTGCTGAACTCCCTGTCGAGCAGCAGGACGAAAACAAACAGTTTTTCGTGGATAAGGGATTGCTTTTTAGAAAGCCCTTTAGTACTTCCGGTAAGCCGTTAATAGAGAGACAGCTAGTGCTTCCGGAAGAGTGCCGAAATTTTGTCTTAGACACAGCGCATGCAAATGCATGGGCAGGCCATTTGGGTAGATCAAAAACAAAAGATCGTGTGTTGACAAATTTCTATTGGCCGCATTGTTTCACCGATATTGAACAATACGTGCAAACCTGTCTCACGTGCCAAAAGACTGGCAAAACGGGACACAAATTTGTTGCTCCCATGGTGCTCGTGCCCATGGATGGTGAGCCGTTCAACAGGTACATTATTGACATTGTTGGGCCCATCAAGCCTACTAGTAAGGCTGGGTATAAGTATATACTTTCATTGCTTGACCCTGCAACAAAATTCCCGGAAGCTGTTCCCCTTAAAGAGGCAAACAGCCAGAATGTAGTGGATGCACTTTTGCAAATCTTTTCCCGACTAGGGTATCCAGGAGAGCTCCAGTCCGACCTGGGCTCACCATTCGTCTCTGAACTCACCACTTTGTTTCTAGAGAAGTGTGGAATTAAATGTATCAATTCCAGCGTGAATCACCCCCAATCAAACAGCGTCGAATGCTTCCATCGCACACTAAAAGCTGTGTTGCGTGCAGTGTGCCATGAGCATCCTGAGGACTGGGAGAGGTGCTTGCCAGGAGCAATGTTTGCTCTTCGAACTGCTCCCCATGAGAGCACGGGCTTCACTCCAGCTGAGCTTGTTTACGGCCGCAACATCAAA
>JAHWFP010160228.1:0-20196 GCA_023313725.1 Lithobius niger | reverse complement strand
TGTCCACCAGTTTAGGGCTTCGGTCGGTAGGTTTTGTAGGGAGATAATGTCGTCCGAGCTTTCTCTCGGCCACCACGCTTCCTTCCGAAACCAGTGTAGTGGTTTTACTCTCCACTTCCCCAGCGGTACAAGTCTGGCATTCGAGTCGACCAGTCCAATGAGAGATGCCAGCTCTTTTGCAGTAGATGCCGATTTTTTGCAAAACTTTACCACTGTTTTCATCGTCTTCTCTATCCGTTCTAGCGATGGTTTCACTGTCATCAGATGCGTGTCGATCTCTGTTCCCAGGAATACGATGCGGTTGATTTTTTCTGGTTTATCCCAAGACCCAGGTGAGCGAACAGGGATAGGCATCTCCCCAGTTGCAGAGAAAGCTGCGTCCCAGATTTGTGTCTCAGGAGTTAGTCGTCCAGGTACGCGTGGGCCTTGATGCCATGTAGGTGAAGGTGTGCAAGCACTGGTTTCATCATTCGAGTGAAGACACACGGGGCTGTGGCTAACCCGAACGGAATGGCAGTGAACTGGTACGAACGAGATCTTCCCTACTACAAGTCGGAAGAGGTGCCTGATCGACGGGTGGAGTGGGATATGTAAATAGGCATCCTCCATGTCGATCGAGACCGTAAACTCCTCGTGTCTGAGGGCTTCTCGAATGGAATCGATCGACTCCATCTGGAAATGGGTCTTGGCCAATGTTGATTCAGGGAGGTCAGGTTGAAAATCACCCTGGAACCGCCCCCTTCTTCGGAATAACTCTCGCCGGACTCCAGAACCCGGGGGTAGGCGGTGCAAGCTCCATGGCTCCCTTTTGCACGAGAATGTTTACCTGCTCGATCAACTCTGGGGTTGATAAAGTGTCGACCAGCCAATCTGGCGGGTAATCTGTAGTCTGCGGTTTTGACACAAAGGGCGGTGTGTGTAACCCTCTTTTAACACTTCCAGTATGAATGGGTCTTCCGTAATCCTTTTCCACGCTGAAAAGTGTTGGAACAGCCTCCCCTACACCTGCCGGTGAATAGGGGGGGTCCCTGGCCAGTTCCAGTCAGTTGCGATAATATGGTCTTCGTGCTCTTCCCCTGAAAGCACTTCGTCCACGCTGTCCCCCTCCCGATCCTCGTCCGCGTGGTTGGGAGATGGGTGGTTCCAGAAAGGGGGAACGCCCTGGTAGTTTTTCCCCACTCTTCTTCTGCTCTGGTCCTTTTGGATAGGGGTTATTCCATGGTCCGCTTCTCGGTGGAAGTCGGTACGAGTTTCGGCTCCGGTTGGATCCCCTCGGGGTTTGCACAGTGGTGGGTTAGGCTCGAACTTTTTTCCGAAGCTCGGGAGCCAGTTCTAATAATTTTCCATTGAAAAGGTCCGAGGACCCATGAATGGGAAGCAGTCTTAATTTACCTACCGTATCTGTAGGTAAACCTGTAGCCGAATCCAGCATGGCGTCTCTCCGTCGGTAAGTGTTGTTAAGTGCCAGTCGACACTGCCAGTTTATACTATCTTGGTGAAAAGACGATGCTCTTTTAAGCAAATGCATGCACTCCCTGATGGTGGTGTTTTCACGTAATTCGGGATTCACAAGCGCCATGGCTTTTAACGCTGCCGTGGACGCTGAATTAGGGATAGACCGATACAGAAAAATACCGATCCGATTCGATACCGATTTTCCCCTCACACGCCGATCCGATACAGATATACCAATACCAATTAAAAAAAAAAAGTCAATGGGTCAGAAAGTCAAACGCACACTTCATCATTATGAAACTGGTGTGCAAGAAAATTAAATTTCTAATTTTTTTTTCTCAGTGGTGGCAGATCCGCAAGTGTACCTTCGACTGTAAAAAAAAAAAAACCCACAGTACACTGCAGATAGGCCTAATCCCAAGAAGCCCTGCCCTGATTCTGGCAATGCACACACGTTGAATTCACTAAGCTGCTGTGCAGATGACGTCATGGGATACAAGCGATGCTATGCAGGAAAGGTTTCTCACAAGCTAGGTGGAGTAGCCAGCGTGCACGGGATCTGATCGTATCGGCTAAAATATCGGTAAATAAACACCGATACAGATCCAATACGGATACACAAAAAATACCGATACCGATATTAATATCGGTCTATCCCTACGCTGAATATGCCAGTTCTGCTTGTGAGCTTGCTCATGCTTGCCCGCAGCATGATGTCGTCTTCTTCGAAATGTGAAGAGGGGATTTTCATAACCGTCGGTGTTTTTAACATAGAGTCAAGTTCAACACTGCAGGACTCAGTCACATACTCTGCTGCAGGGTATGTACGACACCTCTTCTTGTTGGGGGCTCCTGTGCCCATTGGTCGAAAAAACCACTTGGCTTTCTTAGGGTCATGAGGTGGTAGGGGAAGGTTTGAGGAGATGGCTTGTTCATCTTTCCGCGTTAAGGCTTCCTCGTTAAGCAATTGTCGAAAAAGCACTGCAGATTGAGGAAGATGTGCAGGTTCAGGCTTAATATTTCCCTCATTTGCCAAGGTGTCCATAGGGGAGGTCATCTGGGTTAAAACTTTTCTCAGGACACTCTTTGAAAAATTTTGTATGTCTAAGATGCTTCATTGTCACTTCCACAAACTTTTCCAAGGAATAAAGCCTGGTCCTTCATTGAAGGGGTCATTAATATTTTCCCCCTCCTCCCTATCCTCACCTTCGGTAATTTTAACACGTTTGGTTTGTATTCCGTCGTCCCTATCGTGTGGTCGCTTGTTGTAGGCCGTCGGTGACCTTTCACAATGCTGTGGCGACCTCTCCTGGTGCGGCGACATAGCCGCGACACTTTGGCGATATGGTGACAAGGAGCGCCGTTGCGGCGACACACGGCGACCAAGGGAATAATTAATTGGTTCATAAGCGCCATTGTCTTGACGACTATCTGTCTCCGTCGGGCTGCCATCACGCGTTGCCAGCGGCGACCGTACGGCACCTTGTGCAAATCCAACATCGATTAACGCACTCATTTTATCGACCAACTTCGCAAAATTATCCACACCAGGACCAATTGCGGTTGTCTTTTCTTTCCTCGCATTAACGGAACCGCTAAATCCCGAACCGGGAGCGATCGTTTTACTATTTTTCACTTTATCCCCAACTCCTGCTTTTCGTACGGATTTACTCCCCTCACCGGAGTTCGCCGTGCTTTTTTTATGAAAAATTGGAGTACTAACCTCTTTAATCAGAGTCTCTGGCCTCGAAGACCTCTTAATGCGTGTCGGCGACCGCTCACCACCCAGCAACTCCGTTTGCGTTTTATCCTGTGCCGACACAACACCGACACCATTTCCGGCTACCCCAATTTTCAGACCCAAAAGGGCTAGATCCATATCCAACTGCGATACGTCGACCTGTGGAGTAGTCTTCGTACATTCACGTTGGGGCAAAAAATCTGTCATCTTATGAAAATAAGCCATGAAATCAGCCATGAAATGCCCCAGTTTAACATCCATACCCGACAAAATCTTGTTTTCAAGTACCGTTCCTTTAGCATCAAAAACAGCATTTGCCGCCGCTGTCGCAGTGGCAATTAAAATATTTCCATCTGGTAACGAGGGAATTACTACATCTTGCAACGTAATTACTTGCTCCCCGCCAACTGATGTTGACGGGATCGTGCTATCCTGTGGCGTGCCAGCCACCACATTGTCTCCCGTTTCTTTGTCCGCCGCCATGTTGGATTCCGTGTTAGCTGGCTGTTGCGCAAGGAAAACTTCTGGCAAACTCAAATCCGGGTTCACGTTTAATTGTCTGTCACTAGTGGGTCCCGTCAATGGTGATTTCCTCGATCTTTGTGCTGCAGTTTGAACGGATTTCTTCCACGTGTGAAGGATTGCCGCCACAGAGGAAGCATGATGAAGTTCGCACAAATCGCACACTTTAGTTGTGAAGTCACAAGGTCTACATCGTCGGCAGAGTGGATGAAAATCCTTGGAGAGCTTTGTGTGCTTGCACGAATCAAATTTTTATGTCTTCAGAAACGCCCGCATCCTTGCTTCTGCTTCCTTCACCGACATAATTGGGATAAAATAGTCCAAAACTAACAACGATATGACAAAAATACTCTAAGCAAAAAACGTGCACGACCATCCAAAATGGCGTGCTCAAGAAGTGATGCAAATACAGGGGAGGGGCGCTGTAGTAAGATGGGCAGCGCCCCTAGCGGAAGGAGGAGAAAGTTTCTGGAGAAACCAAAAAATGGGATTTTTAGTTACGTTTGAGCAGCAAAAGCGTAAAATAGTGATTTTAGCAATATTATTGAAGGCAAGTATTTGCAGGTAGTAAGAAACACAAGGTGCTTCTAATCCGGGATCAGATTTCTACGGCGAAAAGATTTTTCAGCGAGACTCTCAAGCCGATGGGAGAGAGGACCTGCTGCATGTAGTAGGCCCATCGCATCCAGTGGGCCAGATGCATCCAGTAGGCCAAGCCGAGTGCCGGTTTCGAATCACGATGTTCAAAACGATGTAGTTACAACTTCTAAAAACTCTTAGTGCCTGACGAAGACAGACTAATACTGTCTGTTGAAAATTCGCAAGAATCTGGTGAGATTCCTGTAATCTGAAATTGTGCGTTAAATATTCTGGACTGACATTTTTATCGTTATGAGCTTTCAGAGTAAAAACTGCTACGGTATTTAGAAAATGAAATATAGGTTGATCTGCTTTTCGTAGTAGTTTCTTTTTAGACCGTTGCCGAGTGTGTTAAGGCCACATCTGTTTCGCTCTTGTCAATTTCTTTAATTATTCATTATTCAATTCCTGAAAATCCTATATACCATATGAAATCAGCATGAGGATGCCCTTGAGTCTCGCATTTCTTTTAAGTCACACGTCACATCAGCATTGGACTACTCCCATTGTTCGTAAAGAGAAAAAGAGAAGGGGTCTGGCCTGTGGCCACTTGGTGTAATGGGCCTGTAAGCTCAACTAAAATAAAATAAAGAGAAGGGGAGGAAAGCAAGTCAAAGCTGCCGTGTCGTAACAACGTGTGTTTATTTTGTTAGGGAAAAAATATGTCACCGTGCCCTAATTTTTCGAACAGATCACGTGCCACTAGAAAAGCCCCTGCGTGCCACCTGTGGCACACGTGCTATAGGCTCGCTATCCCGGATCTAGACAGAAACTAAACAAGCGGGATGGTTGATGGGTATTTGGTACTGGAGTTACCTCCAATGCCTCTAGAATTCAGTCCTACGGACCGAGGAATGTTATCTCGCCACATGGCAGCAGGAATAAAGACAAAAAACCTATAGGGAATGACACCCAGGCGACCTAGCAACTTAGGTTCACACTGAAACTGATGATGCCGGTCCCAAGACCACAAACAATGCATTTGGCAAAATGCTAACAGCATAGAGAACACAAAAGAACTAATCGGTATCAAGCCTAATTTTTTTAATAGGGTCATGTCGGGCTATTGAGTTGGCTAGCTATTTCTGGCTTTTTTTGTGTGGCTTACTTCCAGTTTATTTGGCTACGCTGACTGGAGATGATTTAAGCAATATTTACATCGAAAAAAGAAATTATGGGAGTAGATTAGAAAATTTCACCCCCCCCCCCCAAAAAAAAAAAGAACTTCGGATATTTCAAAGAAGCTTAACACTTTTTTGAGTTATCATTCAAAGAGTTATGTAGAAAAATACACTTTTCACAACGAAGACACTATCAATGTCTTGTCAATGTCGTTGTGAAAAACGACCGACAATTTTTCTACATAATTCTTTGAATTGTGACTCAAATTTTGACGAACTTTCACAGTAACACGTCGAACTAAGTTATTACCGAAACTTAACACTTATCAAATGAAGTAAACATCCAAACAGTTTTCTAGAAACAAGTTCAAAGGTGAAAATTGTAACTTTGTAGTTTTGTGCGTTAAGCCTAATCAATGTCTTTAGCATTTTTTTAGGTATGCAAGTTTAATCAGTGATCGTATGAAAACTAGTAAAATAATATTTTTTATATTAATATTATAATAGTGCTATTGAACAGTATGCCACGTTATTATTATGCCTAAACTCCGAAAATGGAGATTCTGGTACATTTTCATACACAGACTAACTGGTAGTACTCTGACACCAGTATTGGTATCGGCACAGCCTTAGAACATGAAGATGACAGGATGAATGAACAGTATGCCACGTTAATATTATGCCTAAACTCCGAAAAATGCAGATTCTGTTAGAATTTCATATACAGACTAATTGGTAGCACTCAGACACCGGGACCAGTATCGGTACCAGCACAGCCTTAGAACATGAGCATGACAGGATGAAGCGATTGAACAACTTGTGAAGTGGAAGTGGAATGCGGTGACAATTCTTGAAGTGACAGAAGCAGAACTAGTGGCAGTGGCACATGCAGAATCTTCATGAGGGTTGACGATGTTGTATATGCTCTCCATTGGTTATTTGTACGACTTCTACGAACGACCGTTATTTCAATAGTGAGCCTGATCACAGTATTTCTCCATGCATAAGGTAGACTGTGCCCAATTGGGTGTGGGTGTAATTATGACATGACTGCAAGTGCACCGGTGGTGCTAAATTGGTCACTTTAGGTTGCCTTTTGCCCCTCAACAACGTAATACATCCGTAGACAAATTTGTCACCAACAATGCACTAGCAATACACTTCATAACTCACAGCTGCACACCTAACTGGGCACAGTCCACTATCTTATGCACGGACAAACACAATCGCACCACACACACCCTATCGAAATCAAACAATAACCTCCAACAGAAAGCGTATACAACGTCGTTAACTTAATTCCGCCTCTGCCACTTCCAGAAATGTCAGTGCACGCCACTTCTACTCCACAAGATGAAGTCACTTCGTCACAAGTCATCCTCTCACCTTCATGTTTTAACCTCTTAATGACGCAACTTGGAACCGATACGAAAAAATGAGGTATGCATACATTGTCAAGCTGTGAAAGCATATTTTCCCCTAGCAAGATACATATATGCATTTTTGATGGATATTTTACCTTCGATTGTCCTGTAATTTTGTCCTTGGCCAAGTAAATCCGAGCAATGGAGCCAAATGGACGAAAAAGATCTTGCAAGTCTGATTCTCTGGTATCCTCCGATAAGTTGGTCACGCGGATGGTAGCAGTTTCATCTGAAATAAAAAATACCGCATGGTCCCGAGTGTAAGACGACTCGAGTTTAAGGAAAATTCTATTTTTCGGCTTGCAAAATCCAAAGATAAAAGTCGAATTAACGCCATTTTAACTGCCACGGTCATCTCGCAACAGAGAGAAACAATTTTGCTAGGAAATATCTAGGATCTTTTACATGCCACAATCGACATGAGTGTAACAGCATTTCCAGAAATAAATGGCTGCGAATAGAAGACAGACGACTTTCACACTCGGTTATGTAGTGCCAGTATTACATTTAATAGATGACGTATTAGTAAGTTCATCCAATACTGGATTCAAAACCAGTAATTATAATAATGGCTTTTGATTTTGCACTGTTCACTGTGCCACTGGCTTGGGCTTAGGATTGCCCTCGAAAAAAAATATTTGAATGCTGTATTCAACTTCACAATCAAAATGTCAAAAGTTGACCACCAGAGTATGGATTTGGATGCAAGTGTTAAGATGATGCTGCAGCTTTAAAACTAAAAATATGGAAAAAAAAAGGTACGCCTACCATCTTACATTCGGTCCAATACGGTAATAAAATTACTAAATACAAACAGAAAATAATGAAAATTAGTATACAAAATACTACAACTATCCCACCAAAAACCAGTGAGCAAATTTTCACAAAACAGGGTTTTAACCCTAAAAGTAGTTTTTTCTTAGCCTAAAATACTTACCTGTATTTTATATATGTTATGCAATTTTGGAAATGCTACCTGTCCCAAACATGAAATTTCACACTCCTGGTCCTTGCAATGGTATTCCCCGGGGCTCATGACCGCCGCCAGGCAGTAGCCCTTTCCCGTTCATCTTCACAGTTTGTCTTCCCCCGTGCTAGACGGTTCGACGCGGGAGGAGGGCGGGTTCCCACAGGTAAGTTTTTTAGGCTAAGTGAAAACTACTTTCAGGGGTAAAAACTCAATTTTTCCAGCAAGGCTAAAGATGGTTAAAGATGGTTTTTGTTGCCCAACCGAAAATACACATTACCTGTTTTATATGCACTCACTCAGGTTTTAGTGCTTCTTCCAGAGAAAAGAGACGAAAGTTGACTTCCCTGCCAGTCTCGTAGTTATTCCACTGCGCCTGCGCGGACGCAGTCCTCCCTATATAAATGCCGGCGGGCATTCATTCCTCATCCCTCGCCATAACAGTCTCAGTTGTCACCAAGGTAACTCGGGAGGGGAGAAAGGCCGGGTCCGTTTTGCAAAACAGGTAATGTGTATTTTCGGTTAGGCAACAAAAACCATTTTTCCAGCCTTGCTGGAAAGATTGAGTTTTTGGTTGCCTTACAAAACCTCCATTACCTGTTTTATATGCACTCAATAGACTTCGTTACCGGAGGCGGGCCTTGGTGACGGGCGCTCTGGCTACGGACTGGCTACCCTGAAGCCAACTTGACTCAACGAACCTGAAAGCAACCGATGTAGAGGGAGGAAAGGTGTTCCTTCAGGTCTTGAAAGTTTTGTTGTGTAACCACCGAGTCAAATGCCTTCGCGAAATCAATATAAATAACGTCCACTGGAATATCACTTTCAATGGATTTTGTCCAGTCATTTATGCAACTTAACAGCTGTAATGTGGTCGAACGACCTGGTAGGAAACCATACTGGTCATTTGGCACAAGGTTGTATTCGTATAGATGATTCAAAATTGCGTCACGAATGATTCGTTCCAGAATCCTAACAGGAATACAAGAGAAATTGGGCGATAGTTAGCAGGTTCAGCTGCATTGCCCTTTTTGAAAATAGGACTAACCCTAGCCATCTTCCAGCACTTCGGTAGAATGCCCGAGGTGAATGAAGATTTTAGTATCAAGTACAATGGTTCACATACCTGCGAAGCAAGGTTTCTGCAGAATTTCGCAGAAAAGCCATCCGAGCAAATTGCTGAACTACTTTTAAGGTTTCTTAATTAATTTGGTTTCAATACTCTCGGCTGTAAAGTCAGGAGACTTAATTTTTGGTTTGTTTGAAGATAATGAATTATTGTCTAGTTCACGCTCCGGTGGAGCAGGCCACTGTTATCAACTACAAAATTAAAGGCATTTGCTTTGTCTAGGTCGTTCGTTAATAAGTTATTTTCGAAATGAATGGGAAGAATTTTTCTGGAAATTTGTGTTTGTCTTTTGACGTGCTTAAAAAGGGCACTCATAGTTCCCTCTTGAATTATTTTACGTTCAGAATTTACCGCATTTGTTTTACACAAGGCCTTTAATTTTTTTCTACAATTATTATACAAATTCATGTTTATATCAGTTTTGTTTATTTTCAGCCGTTTCCAGAGCCTCCTTTAAGTGCTGTCAGTTTTCTGATTTCTTTCGGTATTTTCAATGTTCCATTCTTATTTTTGAGAACATATTCAGTTAGTTTTTGGACTAGATTGGAGAGTATACAGTTAAATATATCCCATTGGCTATTCACAGTTTGTGATTCTTTTACGTATAAATTCCACTGAATTGTTTTCAAATTTATTCGCAGGAAGTTAAAGTTTATTCTTTTAAAATAATTTCTTTCTTTTCAAATATTATGAATTGAGAAGATTACGGTTTCATGATCACTCGTGCTAAAGTGTGCTATGACATCTACATAAAAAATTAACCGATCGTTATCTACCAGAAGAATATCAAGAATGTTTTCCCCTCTAGTTGGTTTTGTCACTAACTGGTCCAACCCCAGGTCCATGGTTATTGTTATTATTTATTTATTTTTTTTTACCGAAGAGGGCAACAAAAAATCATTGTAACCTAGCCTGGTACTGAAAAGAACGACTGACTCGAACCGGAGGGGAACCGAGGGTGTGGCAGTGGACTGTCAGAGCGTTGTTACGTTCCGAGGTATCCCTGCTGGAAAAGGGATCAGCTGTTTGGCCTGGTGATATACCAGAGGAAAGGCCAGAAGGAAGACCGAAGGCAGGTCCGCGAGGACGGGGACAGGCCGGATCGTAGATGATTACGATGGCAAATGTGCCCTAGCGCATTTGTTCGTAAGGGATGTCCCGTACTTCGGTTGGGACGACGTGGTCCTAGGAAGCACCTCCGAGAGAGTAATAGATGGAAAGGTGTTGTCAATACAATGCCAGGGATGGCAAGGTTTTTCAGGAACGTGTGAGTTGAGTCGAACAGAACAGGGTTAAGCTGATGAGTTGCCATAGGGGTGGTGAAAATGAGAGGAGCAGGAGGCAGGAAAGCCTGGAACAGTTATCCCTAATGCCGACCGGTAGGAGGATTATAAGTAACTGCTGGTCACTTTGAATTCTCCTTCTTGTGTATGTCTTCGTTCTGCAGTGTTTTGGTTTGAAATCCAAAGGAAGACAGAACGGATAGTAATTTCGGATGAGGAACGATAGATGTAGATCGAGGAGGAAAGGACCATCATCCTCTTAATGTAGAGCGGACCGTTAAGCAGACGTTTCGCTGGAAAAAAAGGTTCAGATCAAGAGGAGGCAGTTGCGGACCGGCGGAGGCGGTCAATTTGGCAGCAACTTTTCAGGCCTTGAGGTGAAGACAGAGGCAGGTGTAGCGTGTCGCAGGGTATGAGAGGTCCCTAGAGGGAAAACATAGGTTTCGTACCGGAGGCGGCTGGTGACAAGGAATCGGGAACGGGGGCGTAGGAGCCGGAATGGGATGCACTGTTTAGCGAATCCAGAAGAGGAACGGGCGACAAGAGACATCCCGGAGGAATGGTGGAGGGAAGTGGTGAACCCGAAGAGCCATCCTTGACGGAAGAAACGGATGAGGTTTTCATTAGTCTTTTTGCGAAGGAGCGGAAGGCGAAAGGTAGCAAAGGTAGAGGTCGTCGTGCAACCGTGGAACGGTGGCATGCGGAATGAGAATATAGAATTATGGGGAGTACTCAGAACGACCACTAGTGGTGATAGCCCTAGGAGAAATGATCTAAAAGGAGGCTACGCGGGAGGATGCGCAGATGGTGGCGGTGCGGAGGGAGGCGGAGGCCGACAGTATGTAGCGAAATGACCAGGAGACTGCGCAGCAGTAGTGTGTAGTAGGTGGCAATGTCAGTAGTTGGCGGAGGATCGGTGCAGAGTCCTTCACACAGTGTGTTGGGTGTAATGCTGAGGACGTCCGGCTGGGATGCGGTACGCAAACTGAGGCGGAGGGTGTGGTCATTGTGAAGTTATTCTTTATTTAATTTTTTTTGTGTGAAAATTAAGGCGCTTGGATAAAACGATCGTTCTTGATACTTCGCCATCCATGGGATGGGAACGGATGAGGACGTTAGTAATTTTAATGTGGCGAGGAACGTGGGATTGCTGCTCCTAGAGGTAACAACCCCCCCCCTTTCCACCCGTGAGCAGGGGATCGAGGGGCAGCATGAGGCGCAGGGCGGAAGGCTTTCCGCAGGGAACGCAGCCACACTTCCATGGACAAGGCCGAGTTCCATATCATGTTGAGGAAGGGTAGATTGAACCACGCAGGTGGGCTCCTTTAGGGAGCAACGTGGAGGAGAGCTGCACAGGTCGACGGTAGAAGAGGGACGAGCTAGTCGCAGCGTCGGAGCATATATCTGAAAATAGAGCAGCGCAGTAGGCTGCGCAGATGGAGACGGCGAGGAGGGACATCGTACTCCTCAACTAAACAACAGCATCCAATGCCAGAGGAAAAAGGTGTAAGCCGATAGTAGGCAGTGAAACGGTCTAGCCCAATAAGGCTGCGCAGAGGCAATGCGCAGTGGCAAAGGGGACCGAGGACGAGGAACGCCGTTAATCCTGATCCGCATACTGCCCACACACAATGATGACGCGAGCCGCCCTGGGCAGAAGCCAAGAGGAATGGTCATTGCAAGGGAAGGCGCAGGGCGGAGGGAAAAGAGGACGAGGAACGTTGAACCGGACGAGGGGCTGGAAGAGCAACTGCATCGTGTGGCAGGCAGAGAAAAAGAGATCTAATTAGCTTTCACGGTCGGTGGAGGACTTTTTTTTTTAGTTGTCATGGTCGGCGGAGGTTCTTGTTAGTCCGCATGGTTGACGGAAGAGTAGGTAACGAATTCATTGGTAATGCGTAGTGTGATGATGGCAAGTTCATATGGTCGAAGAACAGGAAGTGACCTGGCTGCCAAATTCAGTCCGCTTCGGATGGGAAGTGGATGGAGAATCACGGAATGTATGATCCCAGACTTTAGTGTGAATGGACAGGTGAAGACGGTGAGGTAATGTCTTTTGTACAGGATTGGTGTGAGGAGGTAAACACCGGCGGGTGGGCGACTCTCGTTGTTGAGAGGGTGGTGGTTTTGGTGCCAGCGGTGTGATTCCGTGTATGGTAACAGGATGGGAACAAGCAGCCGGAGGGGAACGTGCCGGACTTTGGAAGGCCATTCTGGGTCGCAGAAGGGTCCGTTGAAAGTCGGGAGTGGGAACGGTAGGTGTAGGCAGTCCGGAGGAAGGAAAGCTGGGGAGGATGCAGCGTCTGTGCCTAGAAGAATGGTAATGATAGGCGATGGAAGGGTCGGCGGTAGGAAAGAAGACGCCGTGGAGGCCGAGTCGGAAGAAATGTGCCATGGGAACACGGCTGGAACGTCGGGTTGGTGCCTTGGGAGACGTAAGGTTGACGGAGGGGTATAGAACCCTCCCTAGTGGTTGGGACTGAAAGCACTTTGGTATGCAGAGGGCCGGAACGGTGACTCAGTTGAGTCGGAAGGATGTCATTGCCCAGTTGAATCTGCGGAACGGAAGGAGGGTTACAAGGAGCGTCCGCCTGTCCTGTGGTGTATCGTTGTGTAGAAGAAAATGGAATACGGGAGGCGGAATGGTCGTTCGAGGAACGGAGGCGTAGGAGCCAGAACGGAATGTAGTGTCGTGTGGTAGCGGTTCCAGAGTAGGAACGGCAGATGAAAACATTCCGGAGGAATGATGGAAGGATGTGGAGAACCTGGTGAGGGCGGAGGAGGGTCATCCTCGACTGAAGGAACGGACGGAGTATCCAGAAAACCGTTGAAAAAACCACGGAGAAGTAGGATAACCTTGCAAGCAGAGTAGCGGAGGGAGGCATTCTTCGGCGGAACGGTGGGATGCGGAGGGTATTGTGAACCCGTGGGACGACCACTCGTGGTGATTGCTCTAGGAGAAATGATCCAGATAGGACGCTGCGTTGGAGCTTATATAAGCTGGCCCAAGGCTGTGCATATGTCGTACCGTAAGCCCCAGCAGTAGAAAAGGACGAGCAGGTTGCATCGTCAGAGTATATATTCCAGAAGGAGGGCTGCGCGCAATGCGATGCGCAGATGGAGGCGGTGCGGAGGGATAGCCTTCTGCTTCCCTTCTACAAACTCTTGCATTCTAGCCAGGTAGAACCTCGTAGCCCGTATTGGGCAGTGTAGTCTAGGGCAGTCTGGTTCCAATGTTGTTGCCAGCGCAGATACCACTATCAGTGACGGTGCTTCCTCTGGTTTCTGCGTTTTTACCCTGAAGTCTGGGTGGGGTAGGAATGAAATACGCAACCAGTCACTTGTAGCCCTTAAATAGTCCTTACCCCTCGCTAGTGCTGCCAATTCACTCAGCCGTGATGATGTGGCCAATGCTAGTAAAAACACCATTTTGATGGTAAGGTGTTCGAAAGAGGCTGCATGTAGTGGTTTGAACGGCGTACCCGCCAGGTACTGTAGCACGATTGAGAATTCCCATGTAGGGTAAATTTCCGTTGCTTGGGGAGAAGCACACTGAATGATTGGATTATACGTGACACCACAGGGCTTTCCACCACTGTTTTGTCCCCTGACACTGAAAGCACCAAATTGACGGCTGCCCTATACCCTTTTATCGTACTAGGGGCCACCCCTTGGTCGAACAGAGAGTTGAAGAACTCGCACAGCTCATGTGGCGAAGGGTTCAGTTCCCTGACATTGTGCGTCCAGCACCAGTCCACCCATCCCTGCCACTTGCCTTTGAATACCGATTTCGACGAGTCGCGAATACATTCCACCATCACCTGCGACACTTTACTAAGGAACCTCCTTTAACTAGTTCTGTTTTCACAACTTCCACGCGTGAAGGTGTAGGGCCCTGGGTTTTGGTGCAGGGTCTCTCCGTGATGCTGAGTCAGTATGTCCACGTACTCCGAAAGCCTTACCGTATTTTCCGACTTGAGTGCCCAATGGTCCACGAAACAAGGCGCCACTTCCCACCATGGTGCAATCAGGATGAACCTCCCCCTGTTGATAATGTTATTTTGTTGAGTACCTGTTGGAGTAGTTTGAACGGGGGAAACAGGTACGCGAACAGGTTGTCCCATGACATGCTCACGCTGTCCATTGCCACTGCACACTTGTCCGGATACGGTGACACGAACAGGGGGAGTTGCGTGTTCGCCCTCGTCGCAAACAAGTTTACCGTTGGTGTGCCCCACCGCCTGAACAGGCTCCTGCACACCTCCGGGTGTAGTCTCCACTCCATTGTCGGCATCTTTTCCCTCCTCGAAAGCTTGTCTGCCAATACGTTGAGGCTCCCTGCAATGTGTCTTGGTTGTAGAGTTATCTCGAACTCCGCACATATCTGGAAAATACGCCCCACTTCCTTCCTGGTATAACGACGACGATCGCATGCCTCCTCCCCTTTTCAGGTAGGATACCGCTCATGTGTTTTCTGATAGCACTGCAACCATTGTTCTCTGCACTGTGTGTGCCCACAGGGACAGTGCTAAATGCACACCTCGTAGCTCCAGGACATTGAGGTGCAACTCTCTCTGCTCTTCCTCTGCTGTCCAGCTTCCGGCTGACTGTTCTTCCCCTACAGTCGCGCCCCACGGAGCACACGTCCGTGATCAGAAGCCAGTCCGACACCGTGGAGTGGATGTGCACCGCTTGCCTCAGATTGCCATGATTGGTCCAGCGGCACCTGGTCTTCCCACGATCACCTGGGCGACCACTCACAGTTTCCTGAGCCAATAAATTGGTCGCACTCTCCATGCGCCTAGTGGCACCAGCGATGCACACTAATCCAGCTAACCGATTGTTCTCGAGAGCTTCCTCGCCGATACCGATTGTTGGTCTAACAGTTCGGTTGCCGCCTGAGACACCTGGTGAACCCGCGAATCTGACAGCCTCACAGAGAACGATACTGCATCGAACCACGCTCCCAGGAATTCGAAGCGTTGGTCTGGCGACATCCTGGACTTCTTCACATTTATCCCAAGACCGAGGTGTCAGTAGTTGGGTACACTTTTCTGTGTTGCGCTTCAGAGTGGCTCGATCTTTGTGGTGTAGCAGCCAGTCATCCAAATAGGCGTGCACATTTATCAAAATGCGGTGTAGCGTCACCAATACAGAGTTCATCATTACCATGAAAACGTGAGGTGCCGTGCACAGGCCAGCCAAAGGGAAGACTACAAACTGGTAGACCTTCCCTAGGCATACAAACCGAAACAGATGATATACTTTGGGGTGTAGGGGGATATGCAGGTAGGCGTCCTCCAGGTCAATGGACGTGGAGAACTCGCCTGGTTGGATCGCTCCCCGGATTGAGCCCAACGTTTCCATTTTGAAGTGGTTGGACCGCTGAGATGGCGAAGATTGAACACTAATCTGGATCCGACATTGATGTGACAACGGCTCTCCTCGACAGACCACACACCTGCTACCCGACGAGATCCGAAGTGTGCTCCCCAGCCTGTAGAGGACGCGTCCGTGAACAGAAGTCCGTCTGCCGGCGGGTCTTGAATCGGGACTCCCAACAACAAGTTTTTCGCATTCCCCCACCACCTGACCGTGTCCAGAGGCAGGTTTTCCAGAGACACAACATTCATCCAAGACTGACGGGGTTGCCACTCCACATTCCGGAACCAGTGCATCGGATGTACCTTCCACTCCCCCAACGGGACGAGCTTGGCACAAGAGTCCATCAGGCCTATCACCGATGCTAAATCCACTGCAAGAATGTCGGTCTCCTGACTGAGCTTGCTCATCCTGGCTCCCAGCTTTTCGACCCTTTCCAGCGAAGGACGAATAGTGAAGAGAACCGTGTCGAAGTAACCCCCGAGGAACAACACAAATTGCTGACTGGGGGTCAACCTGGACTTCTCCATCTTTACACCAAGACCCAACGCCTTGAACACCCAAAGGCACCTGGCAGTCTGACGACCCAGAATGTCGCACGAGCGGTGACGAACCAGCCAGTCGTCGATGTAGGCATGCGCAGGAATGTCCAACTGATGTAGGTACCCCAACACCGGGCGCAACACTGCCGTGAAGACGTGGGGCCCCGTTGCGATGCCGAATGGGAGAACACGATACTGGTACGACTGACCTCCCACAAAAAAGGCGGAAGAAATGTCGAATCGCCAGATGAAGGGGCACATGCATGTAGGCATCCTCGAGATCGATTGCTACCGTGTAGTCGCCCGGCTGCAACGCCTCCCTGACCGTCTGGATCGTCTCCATCTTGAAGTGAGCCTTTTCCAGGTGTTGATTCAGCTCGCGCAGATTGAAGACTAACCTGTTTCCGCCACCCTTCTTGTCGATGACACGAGCAGGGCTCCAAAATCCTTTCGTTCCCGGCGGCACTTTTTCTATCGCACCCTTCTCCAAAAGAACATTCACTTCTGCCAGCAACTTCCGATCGAATGGCCGCCTGACGATCCAGAGGGGCGGTTCTGACGTCGTCGCTGGCTTTGTGACAAATGGTGGCGAATAGCCTTTCTCTACAACGGAGCGAGTGAACACGTCGTCGGTAAGGCGTCTCCAATTTGCAGCATGACGCTGAAGCGGAGGAAGGTGAGGGGGGAACACGTCAGTAACGCCCTCTTCGGAAGCGTCCCCTGCCGCTACTTCGTCCACGCTTGGGAAATCTACGAGGCTTGCCCCTGCCCTGTGAAGGGGCCGGCACAGGAAAGGGCGACCTGGGGCGATCCTTCTGGTCCTGGGACTGAACTGTTTGGGCCATACTGTCCCCTTGTTTCGGCCGAGCCTGTTTCTTGTCCTGCGAAACGGACGGAACGGCAGCGGGCAAACCAGTCCACTTCCTCTTCTTCCAAAAACTCAACTTCTGAGCTGGCAGTGGCTTTGACTTTTCATGGAGATTTGGAGCCAACGACAGTAACTTCCCATCAAACAAGTCGTCCGATCTGTGGATTGGCAGCAAGCGGAGTTGCGTCACCACGTCAGCCGGAGTGTCCACCGCCGACTGCAAAACTGCATCCCTCCGGCGAAAAACCATGTTTAAAAGCAGCCTGTGTGCCCAAGAGAATCCATCTTTTTGAAAGGCAAAACCACGTTTCGAGAGAACACAAAAATCCTTAACAGCCGGATCCTCAGCTAGTTCAGGCCGGGAGGCCACCAACTTCTTTACCGCCACCGCCGAAGCCGACAACGCAATCTCAGCATGAGAATTGGCACGAATTGCATGACGCAAGAGCGCTTCGTCCTCTTCATAAAAAGACGCCGGAATCGATACGGAGACAGGCATACTCAGAACCGAATTCGCTTCCAACGGCTGGGCCACCTTCACGAACTCCGCTGCCTCAAAAGTTTCGTATCTCTTCTTATTCGGCGCACCCCGCCCAACTGACTTGAAATACATACTACGCAGCTTGGGATCATGCGGCGGAGGGTCTTTTCTCGAGGGCACACGCTTACACGACTTCCGGGTCTGGGCCTCGGCATTCAAAAGCTGACGGAAGGCTACTCGGATTGCGGAATGTGAATGGGCACAAATCGTGGGCCTCCGGCTCGTCGGGAGGGTCCTCCGGGTCTATTTCAGGGGGAACGAATTGACGGCAGTAGCCGGAATCTCTCAAACTTCTGTACACAGCCGCAGAAAAATCTTCCCAGGGGCCAAAATCGGGCCCTTCTTCAAAAATGTCCTTTTCTCTGTGGTTCTGCGAATCCCCATCGTCAGAGTCGTCCTCCCCACGACCAACCACCACCTTACGAATCTTACATGGAACCTGTGAATCCTCCTTTCGCGAAGAGCATGACGGATTGCAGGGCGATGAGCGACGAGTGATAAGCGACGAGCGAGGCGGCGTCGAGTGATGCACCGAAAAAGATTCACCCGTGGTCTGGCCAGACGCAGAAGACGGCGTGGAGCGATGCGACGAGCTCCCATGCTTGTGCACCTCTTTCTGTCCCTTAGGCAAATCGCCAGTCACCTGCTGACGACGAGGAACTGCCTCGGCACCGTCCGGGGTTTTATGGCGATCACCATGCCCCGAACGAGGGTTTTTTCCCTTCACCAGTGGCTAAATCTCGTTTTGCTTCCTTGCTTCGAGATTTTTTGGGGTTTCCATCCAGATCCGGGTTGCATTTCAACACTGCATTTTCACTTGCAACACCACCCCTCACAGACAACCTCGGTCTTTCGACCGGCTGCTGTGTAGCCACAAACCCCGTGCCGACAGCCTCATTTGCCTCCAAGCCAGGCCGCGCTAATTTCGTCCCACTTGAACGGCCTCTTCCCGCATCATTTGAAAAGTTGTGTCCCGCGCCGGTAGATGGCGCCATCGCGGCCGCAGAGCAATGAGCGATCGACGAAAAGTTCCTTCCCACGCCGCTAGATGGCGACACCACCGCCGCCATAGAGCGATGAGCGACCGGTGAAAAGTTCCTTCCCGCGCCGCTAGATGGTCACCACCGCGGCCGTAGAGCGATCAGCGATCGGCGCTGGGCGAGCCGCTGCTCCCAATGTGAAGAACTCCGCCATCTGCGCCTGAAGTTTTGCAAAACCCTCAGCATTTGCGCGTCTGTTTTCTTCCAGAAGTTCACCTCGCAACAAATCCATTTTTACATTAAAATCCACCTTTCCAGCATCACGAACAGCGTTCACAATCCGTTCCAAGTTCCCTGCCGACAGTGGGGATTTTCCCAGAATAGAAGAAACCGTCGGCGACGAGGAAACACTCTCAACAACCGGTACGTTAGGCCTAACTTCTGTTCCATCCTGTGGAACACCGGAGTGAGCTGCAATTATTTCGTCAGACAGAAAAACAACAGGCATTTCTAAATCAGCACTCATTTTCTCCAACCTTGACTCAAGGGGTTTTTTTTTTGTCCGACTTGGAAGAATCGAGGGCTGCACGTTTGGCCAACTGAAGCCGCGCTGGTCCGATTTATGCCAGGTGCGCAAAATTTTCTTTACTAACTCCGGATCCAAAAGATCGCACAAGCCACAACGTGATTCCTTAAAATAACACAATTTGCATTTCCTGCAGGCAGGATGAATATCCCCTGGGGTCTTCAAGCAGGTACACACGGGAAATTCACTAGAGTCCAACATTTTCTTTAATTTCCGAGCATCCATTTTTACCGAACCTCGGGCACAAAAAGGCGAATCGCCAGAGTTTGTTACGAAAAGCACGGCACAGACACACACAACCTTCCTGTCTGTACCTGAAAACGAAAAGTGAGGATTGCAGGCTGGTGCTGCATTGTTATAGGCAACAATTGTTCGATCCTAGTGGCAAGTAGGCTAACCTCATTGCATAGCAGGTGTTAGAAAGATTTTAAACGTGGGGGTTTAAAAATTTCGGGTAGAAAAGCAAATCGAAAACGATTTTAGCACATACTAGAGGTTAGTATTTTACAGATAGTAATAAACTGTGGAGCTACAAATACGTCGACGGGAGAGGTGAGAGGCCTGAACAACAACCCCAACTTGACGGCGACGTCCCAGCTATGGGCAGACCGGAGGCGGGCCGAAGAGTGGAACGTACAGTAGCTACGGCATCAGTAGGGCGGGCGAAAGACGGCGAGCCGGAGGCGGAGCCGACGATGGGCGGTTCAGTCCATTATTGCAGCCATGGCAAGCGTCGAAACGAGGAGCTTCAATATCATGGCGGGAGACTAGAGGCTGGAGCAACAATCCTGACTTGACGGTGACGTCCCGGGTATGGACAGACCGGAGACGGGTCGAGTGGAGCGTGTGGAAAACTACGGCATCAGCGTGGCGGACGAAGGACAGCGAGGGAGCTAGAGGCAGGGGTGTCGATGGGCGATCCAGTTCACAACTACTTCTACGGCTAGTCCGGTGAGACGTGAAGCTTCAAAAGTCTACGTCGAAGTGTCGGAGCAACAACTCCGACTCGATGGCGA
>JAHWFP010160227.1:23569-37959 GCA_023313725.1 Lithobius niger | reverse complement strand
CTGTGTACAAGCCAAATTCATGAGGCATCCACTGTGTACAAGCCAAACTCATGAGGCATCCACTGTGTACAAGCAAAATTCGTGAGGAGGTCAGGTGGGTGAAGAATGTAGGACAGTTGCTGCACCAAGTATTCTTGCTTCTTTCTTTTCTGTTGAACCATCATGTCAATCTGGTGGGTGTTCATTAGCATTGTGGGACAGTAATAATGTGTAAAACAATAAACAAGAATACTTTTGATCGTCTCGTGCCCCGCATTCCTGAAAATTAAGTTTTGTTGATTTATGAACTTTTATAAAAGGATAAATTATATGCACAAGGCATAAGGTATAGAATAAATTTGAACAATTTGAAAAGAATCTGGTATGGTGTCAGAAGTTACGGTAGCTACAGACCGAGAATACTATTTCTGGACTCCTCTCCCCCCCCCCCCCCCCGGGGGTCCCGCTAGACATCCCCCCTCCCTCAAAAACAACGGCAATCATATTCACTCCTTAGCTCGTACATATTTTTTTCTGACATTTTCTCCCCAGTCATTTGCTCCCAGAAAAAGAAAGACAATTAAAATTGTCATTTAAAACTGCATTGAACTTACCTATTTGTTTGGCTACGCAGACGAGCGCACATTCACTGAGCACACAAACAAATTTCGTATGAAGGAGGGCACACTGCCAGAATGAACCGGACATCGAGTGCACCACATCTGGCTGTTGTAATCAGAACTGTGTGTGCTGGGGGAGGGGGGGGGGAAGAGGCGTGATTAGTTTGGGAATGATAAACACCCTAAAGCCTCCCCTATCAGAACTGTGGAAAACTTACTGCCGACTATACGTAGAATGAAACTCCTGGTGTGTGCTCGATGTACTGTCATTGCGGAAAGTATCTGTGGGAAAAGTGCAACGTCCTCATTAAGAGGTGAATTTGTCCGCTATCGTTTTACAGGGGGTGAAATGTTCGGAGGGTAAAAATCCAGGGAGGAAATGTCCGAATACCAGACAGAGAAACAGACTGATGACAACATAGACGAAAAGCTCATCAGTTACTTTGCACACACACTAAAACCAGAAACACTGCAGGAACAATGGCATGCGAGATTAGATGGTCAACACAATGCCTTCCAAAGGTTAACAGCTCCCTTGAATAGCAACGGGCTGTACAAATTCAATGGAGAATGACAATTAATTAGCATCCAAGTGTGTTGTGACAAAAGTCTTTTTTCTTCTTCTTCTTTTTATCAAAATGTTTGAATCCAGCAGCTCTAAACGCTAGTAAGTTAAATTGATGGTGCTCTGCAATTGACCAGCAGCTTTATACAAAGAGGAATGGAACGTGTACCCAATAACTTGTCCAGGAATCTCTGGGGATTGGCTGCTGGTCCTAATCATGATACAAGAGGGTCTTTTTTTGTGTGTGTGGTCACAAGGAAGCCGGATTTAGGATTATGGTCTCCTGGAGGTATGCCCTGGGGAGCTTTTCTTGTTTCTTCAAATCCTCTTCTCTTTTGCTGCTCTTTTTGTTAACTGTGAAGAACGACTTTCAATTCTGCTGTCTAAATTTCATTGAAACTGAAAACCAGGGCATTTATTTTATCCAGGTAAAATAATTCCCTTCGAGTGTTATGTTTGGGTTGAAGAATGCTCCAAACCGTCAAGTGAGGTAATGAGATAGAAGGCCCTATCAGAATCGAAACAGCCAGTAAACAGCAAGGTTATAGTAATTAAACTGGATAGCTGATAAATTCGTGGGAAAATATATGGTAGTCAATAGTGTAGTCAACAGGGCACACAAAAAATGCCCAATTGTCCACTTCTAGAAAACTCGCCCAAATTCGCACCAGCTAAACTTTAAGATCGTGTGAATAAAAAAAAAAAAAGGAAACACCTTGGCTATCCCCCCACCCTGTTGAATAATCAGAATGAATAATGGTTTTAGACGCATATCAGCATGCTGATTCTGAATATCGTAATGGGTTTGTTGTGGAACAGTCCATTAAATTTACAATCGCATAATTCTGTGTTTTAAAATGGAAGACAGAGGACAGGTAATCTACGTGCAGTGTACTCTTGTACATATTATCAGAAAAAATTAAAACCGCAAAACTTTTATTGTCACTGTCATCCTCAATGACGGTTGAAGGCATATGCCGAAAAGGTAACTACGTAGCTTCTCCAATCTAAAGGAGAGTTCCTCATCCCAACCACGAAACACGAACACGAAAGAGAATTTTAGCAAGGGTAAAAAAATGCAGATGTGGTAGAAATGGCTGGTATTCGTGAGAAACTTATTATTTTTAGCTTGTAGTTATAAATAACTAGTTGCAGTTCCTGGCTTCGCTACGGTTTTGTTTTGCCCGAAAATTTGTTTGCTGGTGTTCGACCGATGTTTGGTCCAACTTTCATCAAGACTTCTGTCTAGACTTCTTTTAGAAACGTGGTTTTGTTTAGCCCGTGATTTTGTTTCCTAGTGTTCGCCCTGTATTTTCCCAGGCTTTCATTAAGGTGGGTAATTTTTTTTCATTTCTATTCTTAGTTGAGACGCTTGGGTGAGCAAGAGTAGGAATTACTTGCTCCTCGTGACATGGCGCTTGGCCACGACTCTTGTGTGTTTTAAGTTTCTAAAAACGTTTCCGTTTGTGAAACAAAAATTTATTCTGTGTAGTAAACATGCTTGTAAAGGGAACTCCAGCTGTCTGCCTGGTTTTGTTTAAATAAGTTTATTAGTTGAGACGGGCAGTTGAATACCTACTGGAAAACCTCCTTTCCATTCCTTCTCTATCGTCTTCCCTTCTATCTTTTGAGAGATCCGTGCACCTGGTCGCTGGTGTCGTTCAGTGGTCACCAGATTTTTCATAGCTCGGCTCTATCCCCTTTGACTCGGCCTTTATTTTTAGTGAACACCACTACGCTGAGTCCATTTGCTGCCAACGACAATGCTTAAAACAATATACAACAACAAATTTGGTCATTTTGATAACGTCCTACTGGTTCAATTACTGTTGACTCTGTCACTTTTGCTTCGGATCTGAATTTTACTGTGTGACTCTCTTATAGTGCAGGATGATTACTGACATACCACACAGTTTTCTACTTTACAAAAAAGTCTAAAACATTGTTGGTATTAGTCCATCCAGAGGGGTACTAGGTCTTGTGGCGAGAGAGCTAATACATAACTGAACAAAATTTAAATGTTCTTTCTGTTGCTACAGGTTGACATTTACCTAAAAATACAGTTAAGCTGGTGACGCGCAATATGATATGTGCAGTTCGGGGTAGAAGGTAGCAATGTAGTTGAGCTCATTTTAAAGAATACGTTTCAATGCCACATTCTAACATAATAGAAAATTGACACGATGGGTCCCACTACCAGATATGAACCAGTTATTGAGTCATTTTATGTGATGCAAGTAATAATACCAACTAAATTGGCTGTGACGAACGTTGTGAAGAATGTTGGAGTCAGATTTTCACCATATGTAGTTTTGCTATCAACCACTCCGATTTTGCCTCACCGATTAAATACTAATGTTAAATGAAGAAACAAAATGCTTCAAACTTCATTTTAGTAGTATAATATTTGTTGCGATAGCAACAGGTCTGGCAAGGACAGGGGGGTCAACAGTCAGCCACAATTACATGTAAACACAGTGTACATAATATGGTCAAGGAATGGTTATCGTAAGAGGTTTGAGGACACGAATGCCTTACCACCAAGGTTAGACCTGCCAGGGACTCAAAGGTCCCCGATGGCATCGTCAAACATGCAGGACATGGGAAAGGTGTGAAAAGTGTTAAAAGGCCCAAAAAGAAGCCGTATAATTAAAAAAGTATAAACATCGCTAAAATATTGCAAAATATGCTACGGTGAATACTAAAAACTAATGCACTCAGATATTGGGATTTGTCATCAATTAAAAAAAAATCATAATAAAATATATCAAACACTAACCAGTTTGAACAGGATGGCTGAACCACCACCAACGGCCAACTTCACGTTAAAATATAATAATGTTACATTTTTTGGAGATGGAAGGGCATGGGACCACTAACACTGTTCCCAAAGAGAAGAAGGGTGGGTTGCTGGTGAGAAGAATACATCATTAGGTGACCGGGAGTAAAGGACGTTTCAGAAAAACGTGAAGCGGTTCTTCATCGAGCAACCTATGAAAGGTCGAAACTGACAGTGCAAAGACGGTCTTCAGACTGAGTGCGTTCTAGATAGCAGCCACGCGAACCGAGAAGAAATGCCAGCGGCAGTCAAGGTTTGATACAGGTATGGCCAATTTCCACTCGTGACTGCGTGTACAAAAAAGGTGTTGTGCAGAATCGAAAAACAGAAGGTCACTGCCGATTAAATTATGAAGTATCTTGTATGTAAGTACAAGATTGGCTTTTATACGTCGCAGTTCAAGCAACTCCACACCCAATCTTACAAGTCTTTTGCGATAATCAATTTCCCAGAATCCAGGGAGATATTTTGTGAAACGACGCTGGACTTTCTCCAAGAGGTCAATATCCTTGGTCAGATAGGGGGACCATACTGTTATAACATATTCCAAGATAGGATACACAAACACCTTGAACGCTGAAATCCAGGTGGCAACATACCCAGATATAAAACACCTGTTTACAATCATGCAGCGGCGGAGTGCCACAGTGGCAATTTTCTGGGAATGTAAGGACGGTTTTAAATTCGTAGTGAACCATATTCCTCGGTCCTAGACCTCTTCGGTTTGGGGTAAGGTCTCCAGATCAAGGAAGTACTGGGGGCACTTATTTGCAGTCCCCACATGAAATGAGGAACATTTTTGATTCGAGATTGGGAGCTGCCACCTTCGGGACCACGCAACGACGCCTTGAATCTGGACGTCCAATTCAGGTGACGGGAGAGAAGATAAGTTTTTGGCTCCGATTTCATGTCGTCTGCATACTTCCATCCGAAGGTGCAAGCATCACCAATCCTAAGATCATTTATGTAGATCACAAAAAGGATGGGTCCGAGAACTGAACCCTGCGGTACACCACAGGGGATAGGTTTCCATTGTGAACACACATCCTGAACCATCACCCTCAACCTTAACCCTAGTAGGCAAATTTTTTAATTTGTCATTTAAAGGCGGATTACCACCAAACGAAAAAGTTGCAGCATCTACCACCTTCTTGTTCTTTCTGGTGGTAGATGCTGCAAGAAACATCTTTTAACACAACAAACAATCCACGTGCCTCCTTAATTACTGAATAAAAATTTGGTACGGCCTCGTGCACCTGGAAGCAAACTGTAAAGGTTAACGATTTTATGGCGACTAGCAGGCGCTATGGTAGAATATAAAGAATCTACCGTGGCGCCATCTAGTGGGTAGTAATATCGTTAAACCCCTCGTTAATGCTCCCAGGTGCACTAGGATGTAGTTAATTTTTACTCAATAATTAGGGGGCACGTGGCTGGTTTACTGCGTTCATAGAAATTTCTTTGTGCAATCCTTTGTTGCAAGCAAGCGCTAGACAGAACTCGAAGGCGCTAGATGCTGCAAACTTTTGTACGGTAACAACCCGCCTTTAAGCTTTCAACAGTTACATGGTGAGATTAGGCAATGTTTTTTTATCGTGACTTCAAAAAGCGAAATTTTGGAAAGATTAACAAGGTTTTGGGGACAGTTAATTTGGGGACGGTATAGTAACCTTGTGACATCATACGGAGCAAACTGGAGGAAAATTATCAGACATGTCGTATTAATAAATAATAAGGATGGGTCCGATAACTGAACCCTGCGGTACACCACAGGGGACAGGTTTCCATTGTGAACACACATTCTGAGCCATCACCATTAACCATCACCCTAGTAGGCAAATTTCCCCCAAGCTATACCCAAACTCACGTTAGAAGTTACCCTCGGAGGGGTTAGGTGGGAGTTCCAGGTGAGGCTGATAGTTAGAAGGTAAATCAGATTATGTTGGAGCTTCGAAAAACAGCTTACTTTCTACTAGTAGCAGCTGAGAAAATCTCGTCCCACTTATTCCCTAAGTAGGTCACTCTTTTATCGTGAGACAAGGTGTATTATATCAAATACACAAAATTCCTAATTCAGTCTAGTATTTAATCGGGTTATTTCCCTTCGAGGTAAATGATTTCAAATTCCAAAGTAAGAGGGCATTTATTCTAAGGATGCGTTTACAAATGCAAAGCAGTGAGCAGCAACACTTCGCTCGGCGCGCGGCGCTCGCACTAGCAACTGCGGCACGAAGATATTCGGTCCACACTTCTGCGACATCACCACACTAGACTAGTTCCCGCTCAACACTGTGACGTTTATAAATCATGTGCGCGTGAGCTTGCTCACATGCTGGCCGCTACTTGGAAAGATCCAATGTGCTGTATCACAACTTTACACTTGTCGAACGGCAAGATATTTTGTGCCGTCGATGGAATCAGTTGATTCCGCCATTTTCCTATCCCAGCATGCAAGAACTAAGCATGCGAGCGTCACGTGACACTTGAAAATCATCATCAAGTTGATATTCGCTTGACGCTTGAAAACACCAAAACGCGCGCGTTTCTTCGCCTGCTTCACAGTTGTAAATTGCTTAAGGGTTGAGAGTGGGAAGGGGTCTTCTTCAAGCGCCGACAGTCACGCTTACGCGTTAAAATCAACTTTATAAATGGGGCCCAAGTATTATCGGTAGCTAGAAGTTAATTGCGAGCCACAGCACGATGGCGAAAGTATTGTTGCTAAGGTAACGACCACCGCCCAAGCAACGCGGACGTACAACATCATTTAGTCAAATACGTGTAGCCGTATCAATCCATGACAATACTATAAAGAATTTCTACTATACAATTTTACCGTACTATACAATTATATTACCAGGGCCTTTTTGAATTTTCACTGTTTTACTGTTTCGTTATTCTTTTAATCACACATTGTCGTGGATAGCTGTCCGTCCACGTAGCACAGTCGACGGACGTTACCATGACAATTACCGTTGGGCAATCGCTCTATAGCTCGCGACTAGGTTCAGGCTAGCAATATTTCGATGCGAAGTGCACCCTAACTATAACAGCGGCATTATGAGTTGAGAAGGGGCGACGTCGAAAGTCAATTGAAATTGGCTTCGGTTTGCACAGACGACAACCCTGGTTAGTTTGAGAGTTTAACAACATGAACCGTGAACACCTTCTCAACACATGCTTTCTTTGCCTTGAGGCTTTTAACGGTTGAGCAGTTAGGCCGGGTTTACGCAACCACTCGCTATTACATTCTCGCAGCTAGAAGCTAGAAATCATCTGAAATTCCAACATGGCGGCGGTTTTATGGCCGCCTCGCAACGAAAACAGCAAATAACGTGAGTTCAGAAGCGTTTGGGAAAATTGTTTCGTCATGAGGAATTCTTTATATTATTGCCACGGATGTCGGATTTAGCTAATCCATTTAGCGTTGTTACCATGGCAATGTCACCTTTGCCATCGCGATTGAGTTCTAGCTGCGAGAATGCAAACGCGAGTCGTTGCATAAACCCGCCCTTAGGGCTGTGCATAGGAGATCGCTTTTTGTCGCCGTTTAACTGGGACCTATAAACAAGATCTCATTTGTCTCATTTGCAAATGATTATTCCAGGTAAATGATTTTTGTTTCTGAATGTTTTTTTTTTTAATTGGCTAGCCGGCGAGCCGGCAAGTGTTTGTGAGGACCTTCTGTACAATTTTGACTGACTGGTTGTTTTGGGAATATTGACATTTAGGGGTACTGTTTATGAATTATTATGAATGTTAGCTAAGAAGGAAGATTGAATTTTTCCTAAATTTTTTTGTTTCTTGGGAAATGTGTCTTAGAAACTCTCTATCTGAAATATGTTTCCAAATATTAAAAAAAAAATATACTAATGTTTTTCCGAATTTTCAGATAAACATCATTGTTATTGCATAAATATTTGCGTTTCAGAGATTTATTCCATAGAAATATTGTTATTTTGAAGCGCACTTTCTGAGATTTGGGTGTGTTTTTGGAGCTATATATTGGTATTTACCTAGAAATTTTATTCTTTAAATGTATCAGTTTGCTTTACTGATTTTTTTGTTTTTTGTTGTCGAATTATGTTTCATCACAGTCCATTTGGACACTGAAGTCTAATGTTTCAAATAAATAAATAAATAAATAAATAAAGTATTTTGTTTTATTTAATTTTGTTGAGCGTAAGTCATCAGAAGTAATAATGCATACGGCTCGTGTCTGTGAACCGGCTGAACGTCGTAATGTACTAGACGTTTTGAAAGTAGCAATAGTTATGGTAAGAAGTGGGAAAAAAAATAACCGCTGCGGATTTGAACATGGTAGGACCCTAAATAATGTCTGGGATGCATATAACTTTTTTTACACGGTCAACCTGATCCCAAGAAAATGATGATGTTCAATTTTTCTAATTTTTAAAAAATTACATGCCTCGCTCGCATTTCCGCGCTCGCTGCGGCTAAACATACAACATAGGAAACTCGCAACCAAAACCTTGTCCGGGCAAACAAAATCTGGCCGGCCAAAATCGTGACTTGGCTGACGACTGACAATCCGAAGGGACTGTGGGTCAGCACCTTTGCTAGAGGTCCAGGGTTCCAGCCTGACCTCAGCCATCCCAGCAGGCATTTTCAGGAAGGGCCCTGTGATGCCTCGTGCTCACGTCGATCGAGGCGAGATCCTATAGTGTCCGCGGCCTATCTTGAGTTCTCCGCAGAACGAACACAGATAATCGATCGTACGTTTTCAGTAGCAGAGTGCCTTGTTGATATCCAAGATGGTTACAAAAACAATGGCGGCCATCGATTAAAGCCACCCCATCCAGGAAGACGTAGCCGCTCACAAAATACTTGCAGGACTCAAGATACACCGCGCACACAAAAGAATTACTAGCAAATATCACTCTCTCCTTCTGGCGCCATGCATGGGAGCGCGTCAAAACCGCCAAAGTCCACATCACTGTTGTACCAGTCAGCAGGAGACTGGCAGCCAAAAGGCTCAGGTCCCAGACCTCCTGGGGGGGGGGGGGAGGGGGGGGGAGGGGTGAGAAGCCTCCACACTCCAGTCTTATTCTCCCCTCCTAGTAGGGGACACTGACCGCCCGTGGTTCAGGTTTTTCTGGCTTCCCGTTTTTCAGTATTTTATGGGATTTCCTGGTTGCTTCACGTCACATCATCACACGTTACGACATCCCCCCAAATCTCCCCCCCCCCCATCCCGAACTACTTTGTGACAACCAGTGCTAACAACCACTAACTTTATTCATTATTTATTGAGGTTTACTATTTGTCAGAATGAGCAAACTAAAGTGTTCGTCAAGTTCAAACAAAGTTATGCATGGGCGTAAATATTACACATAATCACATTACGTGTTCAGTGCGGCGCCGCGCTGACCCGTGTGCTTCAAGGCCAGCTGCCCAGATAGCGAGGCGAAGTCAGCTGGCTAACGCTTCCAATAGCAGCAGACAAGTCGCGAATGAGACGCGTCGCGTCGCGTGGGCGTGGCAGTACGGTTACTGTATGCGCCTGAAGAGGGTAAAATTAAGGCCGCCCATGCACTGAGCGACTTGGCCGCGCGGCCAGGTTGCTGCAGCCAATGAAAATGATTAGTGCGTGGTTTTACATAAACAGTAAGCATTTTCATTGGCTGCAGTGACCTGGCCGAGCGGCCAAGTCGCCAGTGCGCGGGCGGCTTAAAACTGTATATGATGAGAACGATACATGTCTGCAAACGAATACTGCGATGCTGTACGGATGGTTTTAGAATTCAATTTAGATTCTAAAAATTACTATCTGGACCTGCTGCACGGTGACTGAATTTCCTGGACTTAGCCCATCCCGGTGTTTCGTCGTCTTAGTAAAGTAACTGGTGCTTTTAATCCACCCCCCCCCCCCCCGACTGTCCCTCATACCCCACTGCATGCAGTGTAGGGTCTGT
This sequence comes from Lithobius niger, assembly GCA_023313725.1. NCBI lineage: Eukaryota > Metazoa > Arthropoda > Chilopoda > Lithobiomorpha > Lithobiidae > Lithobius > Lithobius niger. Next base: position 28,023 of record JAHWFP010160227.1, on the reverse strand, counting down.
ATACCTGCCCGCTCTTTCCCGGGGGTTGGTCTCCCCCCCCCCCCGAGACCCGCCCGCCGGACCCCCCCGGCCGCCCGGTTTAAAATTCCCCCCCCCCCCCCCCCCCGACCTACCCGCCTCTACCCCCATCTGGACCCCCGGACTCCCTCCAGCAGAGTAGAGGAGGGGGAGGGGCGCCGACGGCCTGGGGTGCGGGTCCCAAATGGGACCGCTACACAAGCGATGTGGAGATTGGCCCTGCAACCTGGGCCAATCGCCACATGGCTTGTGTAGTGTCAGTACGCAGTTTATGACGTGGAATGTGGAGGCTCATGTGGTACACAATGGTGTGTACTGTCAGTGACAGCGTTTTCAGATTGTATTAATTTCTCAGCCTACCACGGCTGGTAGGTCCAGTGGGGACTTTGCGATGGTCCTTCTTCCAGTTGCCGGTCAAATTAGCTTCCTTTAACCCTTTTTTTCCGGATTCTGTCTCTACGTGGCCGCCAAGCATACTAAGTCGATATTTCATCAACTTTGTGTTTGCTTTTTGTTTATGTCTAATGGTCTAACTTGAATAACTTTTAACCGACTCGTTTTTATTGAATATTATGTGCTATGCGTGCTGTGTATAGTAGTATATCAGTCCATGATTACAGGTAGCATGCGTGTTACTCAATTTTTCCACGCAAGCTATTTTTATTTTTTTATTTTTTTTTTTGAATCCGGCCCATTGTCTGATTAGTTGGAAACTTGTTCCTAATGCAAAATCTCTAACTTCTCAAAATCTCTAAGGCGGTTGCCACCAAACAAAAGTTTGCAGCATCTAAACCATGCGCAATGACTGTTTGCCCTGACGTCACCATGAGTTAGCCAATGACGAACGAGAACAACGGCTGTTTGGCCGTCTGATTGGACTAGCCCAGTCACGTGATATGAACGTCACAGCAAACAGCCATGGCGCATGGTATAGCGCCATCGAGCGTTATCTGGTTCTCTCTAGCGCTTGCTCGGAGCCAGCAAAAGAATGCACAAAGAAACATCTTTTAACACAAACAAGCCACGAGCCTTCTGAATTATTGAGCAAAAAATCCGTACGTCCTCGTGCACCTGGACGCAAGCTGTAAAGATTAACGATATTAATGCCACAAGATGTCACCATGGTAGAATATAAAGAAAATACTCTGGCGCCATCTAGTGACAATAATATCGTTAATCTTTACAACTTGCTCCCAGGAGCTCGAGGACGTTCCAAATTGTTACTCAATAATTAAGGAGGTATACGTGGCTTGTTTGCTGTGTTTAAAGGTATTGCTTGGTGTATTCCTTTGCTTGCTGCGAAAGTGAGAGAGAACTCAACAGGGCTAGATGCTGCACATGGTAATTTGGCGGCAACCCGCATTTACGTAACTTTTAGTGGAAATATGTCATAAATTTAAAATTTAAGATCCTGCATAAAATTATTACCTATAGGAATTGTTTTCGGCTAATATAATAAAGCTGAAAAAATAAAAGCTAAGACAATGTGCTAATATATACACAAATAAGGAGATAACTGCCGCTAATGGAATGATTTTACAAGTTGTGTAAAAAAATTATAAGCCCATATGGTTGATAGTCCTACAGTTTGCACGCCTACGAAACAGTGAGAAAAGTTAATCCACGCAGGCATTGCGAAGACCGAACAACGGCAAAACGAAAAAGGTGTGAATATATTTTTCCAATTATTACCAATACTCGTTTATGTCAGCTACATTAGGCTAGCTACTTTTAGAGTAATTTTTGCATCACCAGTATTAAACAATTTGAGTGAGTTTACTTGGTTGGCGTGCAAGGCATTACGATCACGGAACAAAAGATTAAAGAATATGTGGAAATGTCTTCAAATACCATCCCACTTACTGTCCATTTAAGTCTACAACTGTCGGCCTGCTCTACAATCATAGGATTTACTTTTCCACTAATGAACCTAATAAAGTACCCGGTAAAGTTGAACAGTTTGGTAAACGATTCCGCACTCGATATGTAATCCAGTTCTGAGGGCCCCAATCTACGTTCTGCAATGTTAAGCAGCTCATAAACGGTACTGGTAGAGGTTCATTACCAATCATTCGGCTTCGTTTGTTGTGGTCAGTCAAGGCCATTGCCGGGCAGTCTGAATGCTTGTTTGCAGGCTGCATACAAGTGATGAAGAAGCACTCAAGTCTGACCGCAACGAGGGAAGGCCCATCTCAATCAGCAATCAATAAAGCTGCCACACGCCAAGAGGAGAACTTTTGGCTCCTACGCACACCATTCAGCAAGGACAACGCAGCCTGATCAAGCTGAACACGTCAACCATAAATGTCTGATTTTTCCTGTACTGCTTTTCCGCTTCGACGTCTGAAAGTGCTTATTGAGGAAAGGTAAGTAAGGAATGAAGCGAGGCAAATCTAATTCAGACACAGTGCTCGAAGTGGGAATAAATCAGAACCAATAAATATGAACCTGACTAAAGGTCACAGGATTGGAGATGGCAGTTCTGGTTAAGGATTATGATGTAGGAGTGGGCTGTGCCAGCCATAAAAGGGTGCCGAATGAGTAGGTGGGGCCAAATAAAAGTCACAAAAGACTCCGGTTGAGTTCTAAGAATAGGAGTGGGCAATGCCTGCTAAACGTTACACAAAGCACTAGTCAATGCAGACTAAAGGTCACAGAATGAGAGAAGGTTATAGTGCCTAAAATTCGCAGATTAGAAGACAGTGGTAGGCATGGTAACGCCGACTAAAGGGCATTAGAGTTGACAATGACGATGTAAACTCCAGGTCACCGGAAGAGAATTTTGTACACCAACTAACGGTCTAAGAATAATAGAGATCATGGTGACATGAAATTACTGGGCATTGTAGGCTAAAGGTTACAGAAAACAGGAGAAGGCAATTAAATGTTCCAGAATGCCGGCTAATGGCCACAGAAGAGGGGTCGTGAATGCTGACTAAAAATCACAGAACAGGCCAATGCTGAATTAAGATCAGAGAATAGGAGTGGAAATGCCAATCTGAGAGTTTAGTGTAGATTCTACATTAAATTCTTAAGTTTTGTAAGCTTTAGTCGGTATTGCCTTCTTCAACACTGTAGGTTAAAGGTTACGACTAAAGGTTACAAAACAGAAAAGGCCAGTTCCTATTAAAAGATGCTTATTGAGAAGGGCAATGCCTGACTAGACTAAAAGCTACAGAATAGGGCAGGACAAGGTCGACTTGATGTTGCGGAATTGTAAAAGATACAAGGAAACCAGGAGTGTGTATACACAGTTCCGTTATACCACTGACGGAAACATCGACGACTGTGACCAACTTTGACACTACAAAATGCATCTCCTTCATAAAGGATTTAAAAGTCCTCTATTTCATGCAATGGGGACTTTGCTAAGTCCTGTACTCCACGTAATGCTCGGTTGGGAACTGCATTAGTTTCTTGTTCTAGAAAAGCACTGATGTCAGATGGAGTTTAGACTAGGGTCCTAATTTCTTTTTTTAACTTTATTAGTGACGAATCAAATCGATGAATGAGGGTACGTCATTCATCAAACCGGGATGACATGGAATCTGTTTAGTCCCTCACTCCTCCCGTCTTATTTGTGTACTCATGGTAAGTCAACTAAACTAGGGAAAGGTCTGCAACATGGTCGTCAGGGCACCACAACGAATGCGTGAAATAAAAGCTAGCGTGATCACTTCCTAAAGAAAGAGTGTTTTCCAAACTATGGAGATGGCCAGACTCCAAGCACGGCTACTAGTAGGAGATAATGCATTTCATTATAGCATCCAGGGCACCGTGCCTTGATCGCGATGACTGTTTAAGCATGATCAAATTATTCGTTCCTCACGTGTCACACTACATGTAGATTTGTTAAAATGCTATTCCTTACTATACGTGTACTATACGCCGCCGACTCCAGACTTTTGGACCATCCTATATAATATATATACTACTAGGAGCTCGTGTGAGCCTGACTACTGCCACGCCAATAATATTTTAGTTTAGTGTTTCATAAGGTAGTGTGCTAATACTGTTTCTTTAACTTCTATAAAGCCTCTGGAATAATTTCTTGCACGAATGAATGAGTTCTTCAGACTGTAACACTTTATTGTTAACATAAACGTGACCAATTTATTTCCCTAAAAATTGTTGCCCCTCTAACCTGGTTCCCCCATCCACCCCCCCCCTCCCCTCGAAGAAGTTCCGACCCTGCTAACAGCCCAATTTTCTCGGACCTGCTGAAAACTTTTAACTACTGTAGTGAACAAATTGATAAATTCAACGGCTATTCCGAATTGCTTCATTTATTGGAATTGTTGCAACACGCCTAAGGTTTGGCTGTGTTAGAGTTTAAGTTTAGTCAGTAGAATCAGCGAATGGTTTTTGTAGAACTCTTTCATTGTTGGACCATTGTTGCAGCAGCGGATTTATATCATGAAGACACACAGCTGCCG
>JAHWFP010160227.1:0-15402 GCA_023313725.1 Lithobius niger | reverse complement strand
GATATATATATATATATATATATATATATATATATATATGCCGCAGCACCAGCTTATATATAAATCAGACGCGTTAAAGCGTATTATTTATAAATGAAAGACGAGTGTACAAAATTATTTGCAAATTGGAGTCACTATTTACAAATAATTAGTAACCAGTATCGGGAGATTTATAAATGTATTGCTTTGATCTGCCGTTTTATATATTGTTGTGAAAATATATAAATGTTTGGTTGATGGAGTCCGATTTATATATTAGGGTAACAACAGTTCAAATATTTATAAATCACAGCAAAAGTTCCGTAAATGCGACAAAAAATATAGTAGTTTTCAACTTTACACATGGCGCCCCATAGTGTAGGGCAGTACGTCTGTTAGCTCTGCTCTTTAGAAAAAAAAAAGAAATTGGGAAGGTGGTGGTGGGGGGAAGGGAGCAATGCGTCCGTTACCATTAAACAACGTCATGCACAGTAATTTTTCACACAGTTCGGATGTACAGTGGCGTTGTTTTAAATAGAGACCATAGCAATTCTGTTGCGCCACATCTCGCAAACGGGGGTAGGGAAGGGGAGAGGAAGGAGCAGTATTTAATTCAACTACGTGTAGCAAAAGGGACGTAGGGAAGTAGATGGACGGGCAGCTGTATAGGAAGGGAACGGAGAAGGGAGGGAGAAGATGGCAGAAAAAAAGGCAGGAGAGATGGGAGAGAGCGGATGGAGGAAAGGGAGAGTAATACAGGAAGAAAAACTGCCCATCAGAGTGTACGTTTAAGCAACAGTGAGCGAAAACTGGGAAACAACCACGGGCAAAACAAAACCTCGGGCGAAGCCGGGTAGGACTGCTAGTCGTTTCTAAAGTATTATTAAACTATTTCACATTTTAAATTATCAACTATTAATTTTTTTAATAAGAAAAAAAATTCTAGTCATAGCAAACGAATGCGTGGGGTTCTTATTTACGTAAGTAAGAAAACGAAGGCCTTTGGTTTTTAATTACGTAAGTAAATCTAACCTACTGTTGCTATAATAATTGTTTCCGTATCAATAGTTAGTTACGTGTCAATGTTTCCAAAATAATACATTTATTACAGCTGAAAAAAGACCCAAAGGAAAGAGTTAAAATTGATTGAAATAAACAAATAAAGCATTTATTTGCAGTTATTGAGTTTTAAAAACGGAGTTGGAGCAAAGAACATTCCCGCCAACAATGGCTTGTTATGCTATCACAATAATGGCACGGCTGCAAATCGTTGTTGTATAAATATGTTCGAAGATTCGGCAACATTGCACTAACACTGTCTCTTTATTGCAACAATGGCTCGTCCATTAAAGATTCAACTCGTCGTTGTACAAATATGTTAGACAATGGCGTTCGGCAACAATGCCGTTAGACTTTCGCTTTATTGCCCTCGTAGCTTCGCCACTCGGGTAAACAGTCTTACCTTATTGTTGCCGACCGCCATCGCCTAACTGATACGTAGACCTCCTTAAGCTCAATAAACAATCAATCAATCAATCAGAAGAACTAGGCGTTCACTGAACGGGAGGATATAATTGTTGGTGACGATGTAGCTTCGTATCAGATAGACGACGGCGTTCAGCAACAATGCTGTAGGATGTTGCTGGTTACCCGAGTGGTGAAGCCACGAGGTGTCCCCCCCCCTCATGTTGAGGGCCTCCAGGGTGCCCTTTGGTGTATATTAGGATTCTGTACAGCTACGAGTCAGTTCGCCCAACAGTGACTCTAGCGGGGTTGTTTTGTCTCTATTAGACCCCAGTGGTCCCCAATAGTGTCACTTGTCCCTGGTGGTCGATTGGCGGCTATACCCTTTAGCACTCTGGAGTAGGCTTAGTCTATAGTTTTAGCTTAGTTTTAGGTTAGACAGAGTGCATGGATTAATGCCCACTGTAAGCTCTTGTAAATAAATCCTAAATAGGAATAAAGAGGAGTGCAACAACCAGTGGCTTACCAAGCCGAGGAATTGTGTTTGGCAGGCACAAACGAAATTGGAATTTAAACTAAAGACGAAACTAATTCAGGTAAGGGGCCCAGAAAGGTTGGGGGGAAGTTGTTCTAAGTCTCTCAGAGTCCTGTAAAACAACTTCTTTCTGCATTTTAGCGCCTTTAAAAAGTTTCAAATCGGATAGTTTTTCAGAATTTGTTCAACTGCTATAAACGCCGCATTTATTTATTTTTATCACTTAGGCTCTACTTCGGGTCTTGAAGGAAAGGAGGCACTGGTCCACATTTGCTCCCCACTGAGTGTGCCACTGAGTGCAACGATGATTAGGATGTTAAACATTGTGGAATATGTTTGGTAATTTATTCAAATTACCTTTCAATCTATTCTGCTAAGCCTTAGAAAATGGCAAGCACCTAAAATTTACTGAGCAAACCAGAACAAAAAGAAATTATTTTTATTTTACACTGCACTGTTTCCTTCAAAAAACCTTAGTTATTTAAAAAATGATATACTTGTTATATTAAAAGTGAGAAATAGTATAACATTGCTCAGTATTTCATATCTTTCAGAAACTATCTTCTTCTTACATTATAAACCAAAGTCTCATAGCAGAAATGAAGCAACCGCAACGACCCCCGGAAGGGGAACAATGAAAACGTGCGAGTGTGTCAATTCTTTGGCTTGAAGTTGAAACTGGGACGTTGTTGCCCTGAAAAGAAGTTGAAATTGGCACAATTTGCTCTAATAAATTATTATCCTTCTAACTAAACACCTCTCAAGGGAAAGTATTACATGACGTCACGCACGCTTCTTTTTCAGACGGTACGCATCACTTAAGCCACAGCGAAAGACTGGGAGTGGGGGGCAAAGTGAGCTGTTACCATTAAGCATACGATTACGCATTAACTGAAACTAGAAGAGAACAAACAAACAAGCACGGGAGCCGGATACGTGTTCAACTACGTATAGCAAAGAGGAGAAAGGGAAGGAAACAGAGAGGAGAGGGAGAGGACTGGATACAAGGAGGAGGGGAGAGGGAAGGGTGAGGATTGGCGGAAAGGGAGAGTGTTACACAAACAAAAATCGACTGTTGCAGTGAACGATCAGGCAGCACCGACCAAATACTAGGAAACAATCACGGGTCAAACAAATCCCCGGACGAAGCCGAGTACGATGCTAGTTTGGAATATCTAACATTGATAGCGGTGGAATTCTTATGTTTGTACGTAATTAAGAATTCCAAGGCTATAGCTGTGGTTTTTGCTAGTGCTAAGAGAATGGTTTTATTGTTTCAGCAGTGTGTCTTCACAAAACTAATCCACGGCAGCAACAATGAAAGAAATTCGATTGTTAAAGAGAGCGATCAGTATGAACAGTATCAGTATCAGTGTATCAGTGGGCGCATGGCGTACGGCCACGGCTCGGTGAAATAAATCAATCAATCAGTATGAACGATGGGCGTCATTATGCTTAGTATTACGGTTAGGTTAAGTAGGGTAAGGTAGGTTAGTACCACCCAAAACCAAAACTGGTAGAAAAACCCGCCAAGTTTCCAAAAACGGTCGGCCTTTGAAGGCAGTGATATCATTCCACCAGGGAAAGGCCGCCAAGGTTAATCCTATTAGCCAAGTTAATCGCACATATTAATAGTTCGAAAGTTAAATGAAAACTAGAAGATTGCTACTAACGGTAGCAATCTTCAAGTTTTCATTTAACGTCCAAAGTATTATTCGGTGCGATTAACTTGGCTAATAGGATTAACCTTGGCGGCCTTTCCCTGGTGGAATGATATCACTGCCTTCAAAGGCCGACCGGTTTTGGAAACTTGTCTGGTTTTTCTACCAGTTTTGGTTTTGGGTGGATATCACAACTTTCATAGGACTGTGAACGTACATAAGATTACACCATCTGTTTAAGATGCTTCAATCTCATTTTTGCACACACTGACTAACAATCGCTGATTTCGTTCGCTTCACTCAATCAGCGCATCCCCTTCAGTTGTTTTGTTTTTCCCTGCAACTTGCCCTTAATTTTTCAAGATTTCGTTCACATTTAGTCATGCAGAAACCCCCGAAGGTCGCTGCTACTAAAACAGCAAAATGCGAAGCATTTTTTGGGGGGTTATTAACAAAAAAAACCATTAGCTCGTGTATGCTCGTATTGTTGCGTAACCATCATCTAACGTGCATCCCTTTATTCTTACGCAATCCACGGCAACGTTAATGTTTCTTTATTTTGTCCTTCGTTACAGTTCAGTTTTTAGTTCGTCCAGGCTTTTACAATAAATCTAAGGACCAGTCTTGATTGTTGAAGCCATTGTTGTTTAAAATCTTTGGTTGCAAGTTGGAAAAGAAACGAAATTTAAATTCGCCGGTGGCAAATTTCAAAACCCTCCCACGCATTTGTCCTGACCCCTACAACCCCCAAACCAACAAAAGGACCATCCTCAGATCACCAAGCATCCGTGTGCAAAAATTCAGGTACGTAGGCCTTCGCAATTTTGCGCTAGCCATGAGCAAAAAGTCTATGGGATTTAACATGGGAAAAATCTTATTAGCTAGCTAGCTAGCTAGCTAGCTAGACAGTAACATAGAAACAACGTTATTGACGCATCTTTTTCTCTATGATTGGTGGACACTCATCCTTTAAATTTTAGTTTTTCTTTATCTCTGACCCTACCCCTTACATTTTCCACAATTTGAAACATTTCTGTCGCATTGGGATTTATCCTCAACATGCCAAAATATGCTTTTAGTTGCTTACAGTTAACAGACACATGTCTGCTAGTGAGCCGCCTTTTTATCATTAACAATCAATTTTTAACAATCGGATGTCTACAATGGGATGATCTACTGTTACTTGGCGGCGACACACTAGCGTGTGTCTAGATTTGAGTGCATGGCTCTGTAGGCCCATTAGGACTCAAATAAAAATCAAATCAATTAAATCAGTATGAACTTCCATGTTAAGAGTTAAGCTTTGAAACCCTATAGTTTATGCCACAATTGACGTAGACCAAAGAAATGCGGTATTTAAGGTCGTGTCGTAACTATTTCACTGCACTAAAAATTTTAATGACAACATTTGGCCTTCACAGCATGGCCAATTTCTTGTTCCAGTTGTTGTTGGTATACATTTTTACTCGCCTGGAGATCGAACTAATGAACGTATTTTCAAGTTTTATAGCTTAAAACGTACATCTGGACATGGCCTAGGGCCTTTTGAACCCTATGTGAATGTGAATGTGGCTACAATGTTCTTGTTCTTCTTGTTGGGAAAATTTTGCTTTCATCTAGATATCGATCCAGTGAACCGATTTTCACCTTTTATTGTTTAAAACCTATAGGTATTAACAAGGACCAGAGCCTTTTGAACGCTGTTTCATTGTGATTGGTTATCTGAAAAAGCGTTCATCTCATTTATATCATGTCGCGATTATCTCATACCGAAGTTATTTAATGGTTAAACGGGACGGAAAGCCAATTGGGCTCGAGATTGGTTAATAAATACGGATGCAAACCTATTTACGTTGCCTTTTGGACTTATATGTCAGACTGCCTGAGCGGGGAATCGAACCCAGGACCTTTGAAATCAAAGGCCAAGGTCCTACCGCTGAGCCAGACTGACACGGCCTGTATGTTTCATGTATATGTGTAAGTGCCTGACACGGCCTGTAAGTGTATGTTTCATGTATATGTGTGCGTGTTAAATGCTGCCTATGGACGTTTCCTTTTAAGGCCGTGTCAGTCTGGCTCAGCGGTAGGGCCTTGGCCTTTGATTTCAAAGGTCCTGGGTTCGATTCCCCGCTCAGGCAGTCTGCCATATAAGTCCAAAAGGCAACGTAAATAGGTTTGAATCCGTATTTATTATATTATTTAATATGCCTGAAATATCTCCAAGACAAAAACAACAGATATTAGTTTTAAAAATAAGCCTTATAAAAACTTAATTTTCTAAAGGAACAAGAAAAAGACATTTAAGCCCCCAGTATCGCACAAATACGTGTAAAAGAAGCTTCAACTTTGTAAGGCTTAAAAACAATTAATGCTCTAAAGGAACAGATACAAGAAAAAGACATGTAAGCCATCACCGTCGCACTAATACGTGTAAAAGAAGCTCCAGCTTGATTTTTAAATTTTTTTTGGGTGGGGGGATGCTGGAGATTCTTTTACGGTTAAAGTGCGATGCTGATGGCTTACACGTCTATATCTAGTAACTGATCCTTTAGACCATTAAGTTATTTTAAGGCTTACGAAGTTGAAGCTTCTTTTAAACGTATTAGTGCGATACTGATGGATTAAATGTCTCTTTCTTGTATCTGTTTCTTTAGACCATTAAGTTATTTTAAGGCTTACGAAGTTGAAGTTTCTTTTACACGTATTAGTGCGATACTGATGGATTAAATGTCTCTTTCTTGTATCTGTTTCTTTAGACTATTAAGTTTTTTTAAGGCTTAGCAAAGTTGAAGCTTCTTTTAAACGTATTAGTGCGATACTGATGGATTAAATGTCTCTTGTATCTGTTTCTTTAGACTATTAAGTTTTTTAAGGCTTAGCAAAGTTGAAGCTTCTTTTAAACGTATTAGTGCGATACTGATGGATTAAATGTCTCTTCTTGTATCTGTTTCTTTAGACTATTGAGTTTTTTAAGGCTTAGTAAAGTTGCAGCTTCTTTTAAACATATTAGTACGATACGATGGCTTACACGTCTTTTTCTTGCATCTGTTCCTTTAGAGCATTACGTTTTTTTTTTAAGGCTTACACCCGTATATTATATGCTTAAGTGTATTTGTAATACTAATCTCATAATATATTTAGAGATGCTTCCATTTACAGGTGTGAAATAGTGCCGGGCAATGATTGCATGTAAATGCAACGCAACGTTTTATGTAAACAAAACAAAAAAACATAGTTCCTCTAAAAATGAGTCTGTAATCACGGATTCATAAAAGAAAGAAAAAGAGTCGATACAAGCAATTAAAAAAAATCCCTTCTTCGGAGGAAATGTTAAAAGTAAGCCCATCAGTTTTCCGTTCTAAAAACGTTTTTAGAATATACAAGCTGGGAAATATAGAACCACTCACAATTCGGCTACACCAACTTAAGATTGGAGGACTTGTTTTCTTCAGCACTGGGTCTTGACTCAAGTTTAGCACCAGAAGTCTTGCATTTGCCAGGTTGTATGAAGATTTTTTTTTTCGAATGGAAACCTCATGGTCTTTCTGCAAATTTTTCAAAGAAAGTTGTTTTTGTTACTTGTCCATTTAATTAATCTTCCCATCCTTACATGGGTTACAATTTTGCAAGGGCGTATTGCGTCGAGCCAAATCCCGCATTAGACGGAACGCTGCGAAACGTTGGGTGGGTCCTGTGGGAGAGCAACACGTGCCGCATCATCGTTATTTCAAGAGCGCTCCTTACAAAGAGCTTTGGAACGGCAGCGGCATTTTGAAGATTATTTTTTTTTGCCGGTAAACAGCGCGGTATTTATCTTATAAATCAACTAAAGTACGCTTTTTAATATTTGAGATTTTTTAAAAATGTAAATCTTCGCTGGTTTATAAAAAACCATAAAAAGAAAATAATAAAAAAAAAAGAAAGGAAAAATGAGCCAGTCACACTTGCGAGCGTCCTTACAATGTCGATCGATAACGCGCGTGTTGCCTTGCATACATCGACACTCATGTCTCGTTGCGCTGCATAAATGAGGTATACGCGCGTTGAATGCGCCCGGTGTTATATACAATCTATTCGGAAAACGGAAAATAAAAAAAAAAATAAAACCGAACGAAAACATGAAACGACCGACGAAAACGAAACGGTATAGAAAACAAAACAAAAACATAAATGAAACTTGTAGAAATAGATAATGTGTTTAAGGACGAAACTAAGTGAAATAATATGACAGAAAAAAAAAATTGGGCGGGGGGGGGGGGGGTTGGGGTGGCATCATTTAAACTAACGTTGAGAAAATAAAATGATTACATAAAGAAAAGTGAATTCGAATTACGACAAAGCTAAACCAAACACAACGAAATTCCTCAGAACGTATGTAAAAAAAAAAAACTGAAACAGGATAAATTAATCCAACATTTTAATCGCAAATTAAGGCCTATCGAAACAAAACTGGTTAGCGAGTCCCGCCAGGTGGGACTTTATACATACATTTTGTTAAAGAAACGACGATATTTTTTCTTTATAATTTTAATTCCTTAAAGTGTACAGATTTACTCAACTGATCTTAGGAAGGGGAACCGTCTAAAGGCTTATACACTTCTAATAACGAAACTTGACGTCTTAACCCACACTCTGAAAACCTGTCCGCATTTATTCCAGGGTTTGAGACTGTAACGGCAGTGCTCCGTAGTGCACCTGCCATTAACATGGCTGTTGAGCGTCGCTACCTACCGTGCACTCGCGGGAGTCGGCACAGCGCCCAACAACCGGGTGACAAGCGAATCCTCTTGTTCAACCAGTTGGGACCGGATCGCACCTGTCCGCCGTAGCCTAAGGCAAGAGTCCATTGTTCGGGCAGCTATAAAAGCAGCTCGGATTGAAAGGCTCGAGTTAGTTGGTGTTGGGTATCGAACTGAAAGGTTAGATCTCTGGAGCCTACGAGGGTCAATCAGAAGGACAAATTCTGGCTGATGCCTAATATGTAATGGCTATGTGTACAGTCCCCTAGCTGTACAATAAGGAGGAAATTGGAATTGAGCCTTGTCTTGAAAGTAATCGTTTACTTCCTTAGCAACTTTACAACACATACTGGAGCCTTTACGCTAACATTAACGGTTCTGCCTTTGATCTTTGAGCTACGTTTATCCGGATAGTAATGGGCCGTCCATATATTACGTCACGCTTTTTGACCTATTCTGAACGACCAACCCCCACCCCTTTGTCACAAACGTCAAAAAATAAAAAATAAAACACCCCCTATTAATTACGTCACACATCTGCAAGCCCCCCCCCCCCCCCCATGAAGTATTTCAAAGCACTTTACATTTGTGTATACTTAAATTTATCGTCTTTTTTTTCAAATGTCTTAAGATCCCACGAATTTAAGTCTTGGAGTTTTTCTGTGTGTGTAAATAATGGAATTGCATCTAAACTATGCTCCTAAATAATACGCCAACAATTAGGTGATGTGAACATCAAAATGTCATGCAAGATTGTGATGTCACATTTCAGTGGAAACATCTCCCCACCCCTGTGTCACAACTGTCACAATAAATCAACCACCCACCCACCCGCCCCCTAGAGTGTGACGTAATATACGGACGGCCCCCAAAGATGGACGGTGGCATCTGATAGCCGATGCGCAGTACTAGCTTAAACTAAGGACAAATTGAGCCGGAGAATTACCTTCGCCATTTTGGTTCAGATTTAATGATCGTAAATTTAGTGGTACTATGTTCGCCCACTAACCGATGTAATTTTCATGACAAGAATATGATCCCTAAAGAAGTAAGTTAAGTATTTGGTCTGGCAACAAGTTAAAGGGGGATAGGTTCTAATTCAGATAGGTCGAAAAAGGTATGGTTTCTGCCTTCATTGAGGTAAAATGGTTGGAATCAAAGATTAAAGACACTAATAACGATAGTCCAAAACGCGTTCTGTGCGCTCCGAGTTGTGGTGAATGGCCGTTTTCGTGCCATGGTGTGACATCGGGAACCCTGGTTCCGTCTAATCTACCCGAACAACCAATAGGAGTGCTGGAAAATTTTATGAACTGATAGAGTGGTGAGCTAATAAAACGTAGCATTACGTTAGAAATATTAATACACATTAAATTTAATTATTTTCTTGTTATTCATTTTGAAATGGGATATAATCCAATAAACAAGCCCCCAGCTTTTGTCGATAATGCAGCTAAAAACGATTATGCACTCAGTTTATAACCAGACTAAAACTAATTGCTAATGCATTTGAAATTATACCTTCACGCTATGCTATCAGGCTATAATAGCAAAATAATGAGCACTCTTTAATTTTAATGTCAGGTTTAAAGGCGCCTTTTCACCTTTTCAACTCCTCGATGCAGCACCGTAGAAACTTCGAGCAATATAAAGAAAATATCGGTAAATAAAAAAATAAAGGAACAACGCTGCGAACAACGCAGCGAACAACGCAGCGCTGCGAATTTTCATAACTAAAGCGAGATCACGTGACCCACATCAGCCTATTGGATGACGGAGAATCTGGAACGTGGATGCTGTGTTTAGAATATGGGCAACGCTATTGAAATGGTGAACCAGCACCTTTAAGGTCAGGTTTCGCTACAGTTTCGTGCGAAAACCGCAGCCGGAGCATCCACAAACGTTCTAGGGCTATTAATAGAACAGTGACAATAACTCTATGCTTGAGTTGGTTACTGGGCTAGCTGCAAGGGGCACTGAATAAAAATGGAGGGAAAAGAATGGCGTCTTTTTATTGAAGCCAAATGTGCTGTGAGGGCGAATTTCCTTAGGCCTAAACTATGCGATTTTTTGGGATTTGTTGGCAGTTGCTGCAATATTCAACAAATGGGATGTTTTCTTTTTCGATTTACAACCTTAATATATGTTTTTCAGCGTAAGGGGTGGTACAGAACAACGTTTTCTATAGGCCTGCGAAACGCGCTTTCACAGAATTGGCTTGATTAAAGCCGCCGGTTTTTTTTTACCATTCTAGTGCACCTTGCAGTTAGCTCAAGCCAGCGACCTCCGTATCACAGCTTCCATGTATGATCAAAAGGCTTAACGTTAGAAATTCGACGTGTCGTCCAGTTAGCCGCCGGTACTGCCACCAGTCGCGCTGCGAACACCCCGAAAATGAACTGCTCTAGCGTGCGGACTGAACTGTGAAAGGTACTCGTGACGCGTGATACGCGGATTTTAAAATTAAAACATTGCATTGACACTAATTTAATAAAGTTTAACAACAATGGCTTTTTGCTACGTACCTCTTTGTCCACTCGACGTCAAAACAAAGCTTCCGGGGGTTTTAATTTCATTAATTTCAAACAGAAGAAGAAACAAGGTACGTGTGCATTGCACTGTATATGTTACGCTACGGCGTTATCCATTCTCATTTAAAAAAGTGTCAAATGACCGTATGATGTAGCTATAAATCGTCCGAAGACTTCAAGGTTACCCACCGTACCTTAAAATAATGTTCGTTTAGTGCTGCAACACCGGGAGATCTAATAATGAGAAGACCGCCACGTTCTTGCGCATCCCACTAACACAAATCAATGCTATGATTCGGGCGCTTTCAGAGCGCCTCGCGGCAGTTTTTGGCAATGGTGGACGACGCGGTTGAAATGTAACGTGAAACCGAGCGTTAAGCCTTTCAAACATATAAGGAAGCTGTGTCCGTATCCATTATAACGTTTATTGCTTTTGCCGTATAGGTGGGATAATCCCTCTTGTTCTTTCCCTATAGTCCAGTGACTATAATACATGGAAGTGCTTGGCCACGAACTCTGCGTCGCGCCTTTCGTATACCGGAGGAAGAAACCATAAAGAAAATGCAATTAACAAAAGGCGAGTAACGAGTTTAACGCCTGAAATTGAATTACACACATTGATTGCTAAGATAAATACGTCCTTGGCGCTAGTCAAATTGCGAGCACGTATACAGGTAAACAAGCATTCCCACCAAAACCGCTGCTAACAAGCTGCATTGTCCAAGTAAATCCCATTTTAGACCTACAAATGAAAAACCTGCGGGGGCTGATGGTATTTTTCCTGCTCCATGCCTGCAGCAAAACAACTAGTGGTTCCAACTCCTTCCCCATTTTAAAACCAACAGGAACTGCGCAGTAAAAGTCAAAGATGGAGTTTGTGCACAAAGCTTGTTTTCACGTAGATAGCAGTGGTGTTAATTTGAGGAATAAAAAAAATAGTATCAGTACAAAAAGAAAGTTTGAGAGAAATCGGGGTGGGGGGGGGGGGGGGGGATCATGAAAACAGCCCTGTTAAAAAAACACGTGTAAGGGCGCGTTTACGCAACGACTCGCCTTTGCATTCTCGCAGCTAAAAGCTAGAAATTATCCGAAATTCCAACATGGCGGTGCTTTTAGCTCTGCCAGCTCGCAACGAAACGAGTCAATTGAGTTTAGAAGCGATTGGTAAAATTGTTTCGTCAGGAGGAATTCTTTGTCTTACTGTCACGAATTGTAAGACTGCAAGCATTTGTTCAAACGATGTCGGATTTAGCTAATCCAGAAAGCGTTATTACCACGGCAGCGACACCTATACCATCGCGATTAAATTTCAGATGCGAGTCGTTGCATAAACGCGGCCTTAGACTTGCTTGGGAGTTCGAAGTTTGGACCAAGATGCGTTATCGGTAATTTGGTGGGTGGCAACCAAGGAGGAATGGGCCACTCCTTTGTGACGTACTGCGACCCACTGTTTTCTGTGAACCACGACCCGTTGAATGACTGAACCACTGACCCGGATTGACTAACTGACTCATGTCGAGATACAGATTGACCCCGTCTCGCGGAATAACTTTCTGACTAAGAAAGACCCAGACTGCATCCAATTGGCCTAGAATGACCAGGATTGGTCCTCTGACCAGGAATTTCACTGACTAACCGCTTGCCTAGAATGATCCGGGATAATCCTCTGCCTCGGAGAGACCCCCACTATACTTTGTTCCACATTATGTTTTCAGAAAACTGACTGTATGACGCCACGTTTTCTTCCACTATGAGTGCAAAATAATCCGTAGACATCCCATTCGTAAACTCTAACAGTAACTATATTCAGTCTACAAGTGTGATATCCACATGTTTTGCACTCTTAGTGCAAGGAAACAAGTCGTCATCCAGTCAGTTTTCTGAAAACATAATGTGGAACAAACTATATCCCACTGGCCACTGAGCAGGCGAGACACAGATTTATATACGAAAATATTTATCCCAAGTTGAAGAGAAAGGGTTTTTACATCACTTGCAAAAATATTTACAGGGCTTATTCAAATGAGGACGGATCGTTACAGTTTATACTGTGAAATCAACAACTTGAAGCCTGATGAAGACAAAGTGTTTTTCTATGTTGTGAAAGTATGCGTCCAGAAGAATCCTTCTTGGTATTCAGTCTAAATTTTATACAGTATATAACATCGCATTTACAGTTTTCTAAGCAATTGCAATTTTTATCCATCATCTTATTAATGTTAATCATTTCGACTTCTACCGTACTAGTCTACAAAATCTGAAGATAAGCTGTTTGACAAAATTACGTAAGTCTGATGAAATTAGTTTTGCATTGTCATATTCGTCATGCAAAGGAAATAAAAATCTATACGATTTCTTTGTGAACGTAAAAACAACATGTCGCACCAATATAACTTCATAATTATAAAAGCATATGTAATTGAGCTGCGAAGACCACAATTATTTGGCCAAGCGAAATATGCTGCAATACGTATACTTGTGTTTTCTGCGCAGTGTTCAAATAAGTTCCACTTATATAATTTATGCCCAGTGTTCTGCCACCTGTTCCTCCCCAGTGCTCTACCATGAAAATCTGAGAATATCTCCCCCAACATCTCCGAAAATCTTTGAGGCAGGGATTTCATCTCGAACTTTTTGCTTTCACGCGCCAAAAATTTACCCTTGACAAGAAATGTCAACCAAATCAGAAAAAAAAAGTGCGAACGTTATGATGTACCAAATAGACAAACATAAACACAAAATCCAATTTCAGTCGTGTGTTCTATACTTCTTCTCTCGCTCGGCCAATTATCATCTGCCAAAATTTACGATTTCGTGAATATTTTTTATTTTGGGTGCCTTTGTGTAAAATCTCTGTGCACGTGGCAGCCATTCGTATGCGGCCAGAAGAAAGACAGAGCTGCACTTATTCCACATGGTTTTTTTTTTAGCAAGAATAAAAAGCGCTCTTTTCAAGCTTAGCTTCATTACAACTGTCAAAGAAACAAATGGGAAATGCCTTTCATACATTTAGTCATGGAAAAGCGACGTGCTTATAAAGCACTGGCAAAATAACCTGTCAGCTCAGTTTTTGACTGCCTATCTTCATTACGTACAGAACGAACTTCGGCCTAAAATGTGAGTACTATATGAGGGAAATCCTACCTGTACAGATTAAAGTAAAATTAGATTAATCTTGCTTACAAATACGTCTCCACAACGGTCTGTTCAGTTGGCAGTAGCACCAAGAATTTATAGGAATGGGGAGGAGAATTTATACCCCTAAAAAGTACCTTTTGAAACGTGTTACATTCATTCGTATTAGTTCCGTCCGGGTTTTCAGAAGGCGCACGCGTTCCATCTGGTAATTATTGCTCATTTTTCAGCCCAAATCTGAAGTAACTAAATTATAACTAAGCTAAATTAAAAAATAATTAAATACAAGCTAGTTTCGTTTCGTTTAGTTTAATCTTAGACTGAAAACTGAGTGGAAATTCCTACATAAAACTCATGGCGCCCTCTATATACTTAGTACCGGTACACACATGCGTTTTTTTTTAACGCGCGCTGACGCTGCGTTCACGCATTTGCGGTTTGGTTTACGTGACATGCACACACACCTGCGTCGTCGACGTTACGTTACCGCACGTCGCTCGTGCGTTCGTTTTGCACCGCACTTCCCCCGTCAACGCAGCGGTAACGCAGCGTTAAAAAAAACCGAACCTACGCCTCTCAGTACCTTGTGTGACTCGAGCGGTCCACACATCCGTCGTTTATCGCAAAAGCGTTACCGAAAATGGCGTCCAATTTCGAAGAAATAGACACGGAATTGTTTATTGGGGGAGTAAAGAACTATCCTGAAATATGAAATGTTGCTGCAGAAATGATTGAAGACTCATTGAGAAGTAATTAAAGAACTTATTCGAATTTTTTAGTTAATCTGCAAAGGATGTATATACTATATTCCCCTGGTACGTCTTAAATCAGTAAATGAATGTACCAAACATCGTCGCATTGGTTTGAATATATATTTTTTTGTACACGAGGTGGGCGAAAAAGGCAATATCGTCTCATTGGTTTCAAAATACAGGGTGTCCGAAAGGTCCCATGCAGTCCCAGCCACATAATGTTTTAAGGAGTTGAAAGAAACTAGTGAAACTCTGGCAATATAAGTTTGGTTAAAGGATAATCTTTTTTGTACAACAGGCATTATGCCTGTCCCCCTTGGGGGCGCCCTAGGGGCCCCAACTCAGAAATGTCTAATGAAATGGAGGGTAGAAGAATATCTTATTTGAAAGGTCTTCATTGGGCGAGTAAAGTGCCGCAAAGATATCATCGATACGATGAGCCCATCCAAAATGGCAGCCAGTCAAACATTAGGAATTTCCTCTGCATCCCTATGTCTTACTCAGGCTAAAGTCGTCGTAAAGGGATGTAGGTGGCAGCAAAATGCTTCGTTCAATTTAGTTCGATCACACCTACAACGTCTTTTGCGGTTTGAAGCCCAGAGTGTG
>JAHWFP010160226.1:5410-16338 GCA_023313725.1 Lithobius niger | reverse complement strand
AAAAAAGGGTTTAGAAAAATCTGGGTGCTTAAGCGTTGCAGCCTTTATCATAGCTCGCTTAAGTTCTTGAAATGCTCTTTCTTCATCTTCGCCCCACAGAAATTTACAGTTTTTTCGTGTTAATCTGGACAAAATCTGTGACATTTCGGCGAATGAAGGAATGTGTCGCCTATAGAAATTTACCATACCTAAGAATGAACGGACTTGCTTAGGCGTCTTAGGCGTAGGACAAAGTTGCATAGCCTTTGTTTTATCACTATCGGGTTGTATCCCGTTTTCATCTAGCACAAAACCTAGGAATTTAACCTTTTTGCGTGCAAATTCGCACTTTTCAACGCTGAGTTTCAGTCCTGAACGAGCGACTAGTTCTAGAGCTCGATTCACATGACTGATGTGAGTTTTAAGATCTGGACTACTCAGAAGA
Source organism: Lithobius niger (assembly GCA_023313725.1). Classification (NCBI taxonomy): domain Eukaryota; kingdom Metazoa; phylum Arthropoda; class Chilopoda; order Lithobiomorpha; family Lithobiidae; genus Lithobius; species Lithobius niger. The sequence continues at coordinate 15,914 of JAHWFP010160226.1, read as the reverse complement.
CAATCGTCAAGATAGACGGTACAATAGGCTCCTAGCACGTCTGCAAATATTTGTTGTGCACAAAATTGAAAGTGCGCAGGCGCAGTTTTAAGACCCATTGGGAGCCGGTTGAAGAAATAGGTCTTAGAATTAGCAGAGAAGCACGTCTTAGGTTTAGCAGATTCCGCTAATTTAAGTTGATAAAATCCAAACTTAAAGTCTAAGCGTGTAAAATATTTAGCTCCGCTAAGGTGAGCCATGGTTTCTGTCACGGTTGGTATTGGAACACTTACACTTTCAACGACAGAATTCAAGCCGCGTAAGTCTACGACAACGCGGTAACCAGTTGGCCTTCTCTTTATCATTAGACAAGGAGACAACCATCCTGATTTTCCCTCTTGAATTATTCCTACTCTCTGCATTTCGTCAACATATTTATCCAATAATTCACGTTGGTGGAATGGAACTCGGTACATTTTAGAACTTACTGGTTGTGATTCGCCAGTATCTATAGAAACTTCGTACCCTTCATAACATCCTAAGTCGAAATCGTTCTTAGAAAATGAATCTTGATGGATTTTAAGCATATCTAGAAATTCTCCCGTTTCCTCCCTGTTTAAATCTGGAAACGTGAATTTATGTTTCAAAATTTCCCATTCCGCATCGAGTTCTGCCTTGGATTTTGGCTTGGGAGCGTCAGTTAGGCTACTAACTGGCACCTCCGATGAGCTTTCACTCGGTTTGGATTGATTTTGAGAAGTCTCGATGGGACTTGAGTTTTGAGATACCTCAATGGGACTTGCAGTTTGAGATTTCTCAATGGGACTTGAGGTGGGCAAATTTGAATTTGACGAGGCTAAAGAAGCGTCATCCTCGTACTCGATAATAGCAGTCGTGTACGTACCTAGGATAAAATTCGCCTTTAGTTCTACGTCAAATCCATTAAGATTTATACACATAACTGGAATAATACCTGTGGGAGTTGTGTTAACTAGACTGTGAGCAAGATGTACAAGAAATTCGCCGTTTTCAGGTTGGAATACTCCTGTCTGTATTTCTGGATATGGAAAATGTAAACTTCCCGTTATCCTACTCTCACAATTTGCTGGAATTATTTCGTTTCTTAACAAAGATACGGTAATATCTATTAAATGTTGTTTAGGGGTACAATTCCATGTAGATTTAGGATTATCATTTGTTTCTATGTCTGTAGCTACGTTAAGTGTCGCTACGTAAATGTGATTGGGTTTATAAAATTCCCTGTTTAATATTTCCTTATTTTGGTTATAGGCTACATGAGCTAATGCTGGTGTAGATGACATTTGAAATTTTAAATCGCCCATAGTCAAGACGTTATCTGGGCAATTTAATGCTAATGAATCTGACTTATTTGACATGAAATCGTATCCTAATAGTACTGAAATGTTACCAAATGAACCATCAGGAACGATAATAAACTCTTGATTTCTAGAAAATTCTCACTTTTCTACAGTGGTTACTATTTTCCTATCAGTTTTAATTTGACGATTTCCGACCCCAACCAAGTTGACTGGTGTGGTCATCGGAATTAAATGGCATTTAACTCTAAAATCATTAAGCATGCGTTGTGCTGCTGTGTTCGTGATTAACGAAAGTGAAGAACCTGTGTCTAATAAACAGATTTCTGGCCTACTACCAACGTCAAACACTAAGTGTGGACGTGAATATTTAACCTTAGTTTTATTTAAAACTGTGTTCACTTGAACGTTATCAGCGTTAGACGCTGTTTGCTCCGAGTCGAGCGATGCTGCTCGTTGCTGCTCCGACTCGAGGCTAGTATCAACCTCTGACGCTAGATGGTGCTGCTTGTACCACCTGTTGCCTGGTTGAGCGGAAATGCTCGTGAGCAAGTTTCCTCGCTCTCCCAACGATGAGTGTTTCGCTGGTGACGCATTTGGGTCGGCAACATTCTTGCTGTCCCAAAACGTTAAGCAGATTGTAGGCTCAAACGTTCCTACAACTGTTGGAATTCTAATTTTCCAATTTTTCTGCGTTGTTGGTGAAATACCAATAGATGTGCCCGAAGGCATGTTAACTCCGTCTTTATAAAATGTATCATCCGTATGTTTAAACTGAACTGTGCGTTCGTGGCCTAATAAAGCAATAACTATCGGCTTTTTAGTATCAACTGAGTTTAATTCAGAATGAAAATTTGTAGAATCTAAACCATCTTCGAACAGAGTTACTACTACAGAATCGCAAGTTAAACCATATTTATCGTTAACTGTGTTTAAAGCATTTGTAAATTCATTTACGAGATTTTAGTTACTCTCTATAGCCCTTGCTACGTATTTTGATGGAATTTTGCCAAAATATGACGCTAAACGTGGTAATGCTAGCGTGCGGTCTGGCAAAGCAAGTTTTTGCTGGTGCCATTCGACGTTTGAGTACAAATCTAGCATTAATTTATTTGCAACTTCTTCTGAAAATAATGGAACGCATTTTACGTTTAAAGAATGAGTATTATTTATCTCATTAGTTTGATTAACAGGAGTTTGAGCTTGAACTGAGCTGACGTGTGGATTTTGATCGTCATTACTGCTCCGTTCCGACTGATTTAAGTTTAGTTCTGAATCCCTGTTCATATTCAGACTACTAGCTCGTTTTTTGAATTGCAACTACTTTGACATGAGTCATTGGGTTCATGTACGTCTGTAGCGTGTTGTGGAACACGGTTTTGGCTATTGTTATTTTGCCTTTGCTGATTTTGGTTCTGATTTGGATTTTGATTTCTATTTTGCTTTTGGTTCCTCCCGTAATTATTATTATTACCGGAATTCTGATATTGTTGCCCATTATTGTAACCATTGTTACCGTTATTGCTAGCGTTAGTTTGGAATGCATATGGGTTATTTTTTCTGTTGAACTGAATAGAATCCCTATTTTCAAAACCAGAAAAATAATTTCCGCGTTTACCACGGTTATTTCCCCTGTAACGGTTACCTCCGCGACCGTTTCTGTTGTTAAATTTATTTGTTGGAAATCCGCCTTCTTGTTTAAATTTGTTCCAACGTTGTCGTACTGTATGTAAGTTTTCGTCTCTTGTACGACATTCTCGTTTTATATGCCCTGGGGCTGAACAACGATGGCAGATTTTACCTTGCTTTACGTTAGCGTTAACTGCGCTAACTTTAGCTTCAACATTTTTAGGTTTAGAATTGCTAAGCTTAGTTATGCCTTTCTCTAAAGAATTCATTTTATCTAGCATTGTGCCAAAAGCTAAATTGTTAACTTCCGCATTAGAAAGTTGTTTAGTGCTTGATTTATCTGGGTTACGATCGTTTTCATCGCCTTGATATCCAGCTAAAACTGAACGTTTATAAATGGCTGAATTATACGTATCCCTGAATGTAGTATGCATTTGCGATGTTACATGAGTTTCAATTTCTCGTGGTATGGCGTGTAAAAATACTGAACGCATACCATCATCTTTAGCTAGCTGTTTAAAAGCTCGCTGTGCGTCCGAATCGGAAGGTTTAACTCTCCAAAGTTGTGAAGCCATTTTCTCTAGCCTGGCAGCGAAAAGTTCGATAGTTTCTCCCTGTTTGAGTCGCGCCGTGTGGAACGACGTAGGTGTGACGATTTCACCTCCGCAACCAAATCTATCGACTAAAATTTCTTTAAAGCTGTCCCAATTTCGGGAAGTGGCTATATGCGGATACATGGCTAAATAAATTGCAACTGGACCTGTACATTTACTACATGCAGCTGAAATTAGTTCGGAATCTTGTAGTGAAGGATCTAATGTTCGCAAATTTTCGACCATTAATGCAAAAGCGAAAATGTCTAATGAGTCATCCCCTGCAAAAGGAAGGATAGCCTTTTTGGCTGCTCGTAATTCGGCCCAAAGTCTAGATTTAGTTTGTGAATCTCTAGTTTGAATAGTTTTTAACACTTCTAAATGATTATCAGTTACTGCCTTAAGATTATCACTGTTTGATTGCAAACATACTGCTAAAGTATGATCTAAAATCTTTTGAAGACGTGAATCATCCATTGAATCACCCTGTCGTCCGCTACTATGATTAGGAGTTAAATTTAGTGGTGTTTGATTACCATCTGAAATTCGGGAATTTATTACTACGTTTGGAGTAATAGGAACATGGGAATGATTCGGCATTTGCGAATTTATAGGAACTTGAATATTAAGCGGCGTTTGAGCGCTTGTTTGCATTTGTAAGGTAGGCATAGTTGGTGTTAAGTTTGGTGTTACCCGATTATGCTGTGGCGTTACTAAATTTAACGGCACTGTTTGGGTTAATGGCATAGTTTGATTTAACGGTACACTATGATTTAGTGAAACGTTTCCATTTAGTGGCAAATTTTGGCTGAATTGCTCATTTTGGTTAGCGTACACCTGATTATTTGGTGGCGCTTGATTACTTAATTGTACCTGAGTACTAAGTGGTACTTGGGAATTTAAAGGTACTTGATTTGCACGTTTATTATGTGGCGATCTAGATCTAGTTCGATCTTTAGTTTTACCCTTATTTTGAGCTGAGCGAGATTGAACTCGTTTGGGAGGAGGCAAATTTACTGCATCATCGATTTCGTCGATGGTATCAGAATACTCTGATTCTGTATCCGATTCATTTTGAGTAGTATTCGTATTGTCTAAATTATTAGTTCTGACTGAAGCGTCTGTGAATTCCACAAAATCTTGGCGATTTACTGGCCTTCTAATTTGTCTGCCTTTTGAAGAGACTTGAACTGTGCCTCTAGCACGATTACTTCTAGTTCTAGGCATTATTTTAACCAGATTTTACTAGATTTAACTAGATTTTAAGCAAATATTTAAGCTTAATGGTAAGTTCAAACTTAATTTGTAGCACAAGTCTTAAGTTTTAAGCACTTTAAAAAATTATTTTTTTTTTTGTACAATTTTCAACAAATTCGCACCAAAATGATGAATTTTCCCTTTAAAATGGAAAATACGGAAATTTTCCAAAATTTTAACACCTGAAGTCGGCAATAATTTGACGGTGGTTATTTTAAGACCGACCACGATCAATTTCACACAAAATTAGCACTGTAGTGACTAATAAACCAAATGCATTGAACTAAATTTAAGCCTATAAGTTTAACCCAAATTTAACCAAAATTTCCTCCTATTGTGAAAAATTTCAAGCAAATACACTTTAAATGCACATAAGATAATACACTTGAACATATTTCATAGCATTGAACATGTCAATCGACCATTTTCATAAACATTTGCAAGATACAAGCAAAATCAACAATATTATTTTTCAACAAAGCTTAACCAGCGATATTTTCTTAAATAGGCTACTAAATTTTCCCGTACTTTTGATTGTTAAAATTCTGTTTACAAGCAAACCAACTATCGTTGTTGATATTGGGTTAAAAAAAAATCAGACCCGAATTTTAACGCTAAATTTCAGCTTTTTAAGGACTGTAAAGTGCGGAAAATGGCAATATTTTCTATAAAATACAACTGAATGCTCTTAAATTATTAGTATTAATTTTCTTTTCGGGCTAGTTGTGAGAATTGAATCACACTTATGACTCCATTGTAATGTTCTATTCCAGTGACCATTTGACTAGAATAAACATTATCGTTCAGGATGGCATAAGGGCAAACAATTGTAATAAACACTAATCAAGTATAAAATAGGTAGGCTAAATAATAAGCAAACATCCAATTATACTGGGCCTTTAATCAACACTCCGCTGTACACAATATTGACCCCACATATGGTCAATTAAATCAGTGACAGATTATTATTATTTGATTGTATGATTACAATGATTGACATGAGTTTAACGAATGGCATTACGGATTAAGTCGAGCGGTAAACCTAATCATTATTATATTCTCTGAGTTGAATTAAAGGAATCTCGGGTTAATTTAGTAGCGTACGGATTGGTACTAGTTAAGCATAAACACAATTAGCTATCGCTAATCAATCAGAATACTTAGCTCATTAATTGAAGCATGAGTGCGGCCATGGGCCCACGGGTCGGCTGAGCGGCGAAGCCCCGTCGCTAGCTCGGCACGGAAATCTGCCTGGCGTACTTCTGGATTGCGGCCTTCGGAATTTGACTGGCGTGAACTAGTTAGCGTCTGGTAAGCTGCTGGTGATCGGATGATATCACGCATTCCGAGGTTCAGCTTAAATACTGTGGCGTTATCGGCCATGATCAATCCATTGTAGTATTGATTTATTATTGAAATGCTAAATATAGTAACATTTGGACAGCTTGGGCCCTTATCGTCAATTGGGACCTCTCCGCCTGTCAATCATTCTATTGTTGCGTTCGGGTTCATTAATTGTTCCCCGTACGCGGCACTTTGAAGGTATATGCCGCCATCCCGTGTGGGAGGGACTTATTGTTATTCCAAGTAGTGATCGATCATGAGCGACGATCTTATCGTAATTAAATCTAGTTCTAGAAAGTCATTTAGCTTCTATGAAACTGTCGTAAATAATGTCAGCTGGTAATGCCATCTTTTAAACTCTAACAATAGGTGTAATCAGGGGCGTCTATCTATTGGGGGGAATGAGACAAATGCCTCATTGAAATTTTAGGGGGGGAGACTATCTAAAATCGCAAAAAAAAATTGTTAAGTTTGCCCGCAACGATTTACCTTAGAAGAGATGGCATGCAGAACAGTAGAACACATTCTAAGTGTAACCGACAAGTAATATTCCTTCCTGAATCTTACTTTCCCCTTCACCACCACCACCACTGCCGACCTACCCTTTTCCTCCACCTCGATGCAAAATGAATGTCGGTTGCTTAGCGTAAGCAAGCAGCGTAACGAGTCTGTGAGAAAACGTGTGCATTGCAGGCAATGCCTGCTACAAGGGGTTAGGTACTACAACGACGAGCTACAACCAAAAAAAAAAAGGATGTCAACAATACACTCTCGTTAGAGGGCAGTCGCTATCGGTGACGACTCAACCTCACTCTCGACGTGACAGCAAGTTCATTGTTTTTTACGCGGGATTAGGCCTACTGATGTAATCCGCTGCAGCTTTGTGTCGTTTGTCTCTGCGAGTGCGTACTACTGGCACTGGCGTGCTCATAACATCATGCTTATCCCTGGTGGGCCACGGACACATGGTAAGAATACGTTGTTAATTAAACTACGTATTATTACGCTGTAATAATGATAGGCAACCGGTAAGCTGTATTCAAGGGTGTCGAATTTTCTAATTATGGAGGGGACAAGTCAAAAACCAACAGACTAACAAAATTTCGTATTTCAGGGTGGATGAAGGAATTCGTAAAATGTGGGGAGGTCGGGGTATTCTTAAGCAGGGATGGCGCCACGGGAGGGGGGGGGGCACCCCCGTCGGGGAAGTCTTGCCAACCACCCCCCCCCCCCCCCGTCGGGGAGTAACAGAGATTGTCGTCGGGGAACAGCCGGAAGACGAAATCTACATGAAAACATAAAATTCGTAAAAATTTCGGGGAAAAAAGGTTAAAATACAGTTGCGTTTTGTTTGCCAGTAGTCCTACTGTTGCTACCTCATCACTTCCATGGTGTAATATTTAAACGCTGTCTTAGTTAATGCAGAAAAGTTAACTAACCCATAACCGCCTAGATACGAACGTATACCTTCAACGTATAACAGCGAAAAACTAAGTCCCAGCGCGAGCTTTGTGAGGGGTCCCCGGGGACCCCGAGCAAAGCGGGCAGTCACAGCCCAGTGGTCAGCGTCGTCGGCTCCAAACCAAGAGGATGCCGGTTCGAATCCGAGAACCGACCCAACTCTAAAAAAAGGGGTCTAAAGTTCTTTCAGGCGGTTATGGGCTAAATACGTATAAAGCTAAACTTGTTAAGGATTCTAGCTTGAATTCATGATACCAATGAACTGTGCGAAACTGTGTCGTGTACAGTAAGTTGCTAAACTGAAAATTGATTTGCTGCCTTAGACCGCCAACGCCATGATTTAACAGACATCTTAGTTATGAGAAACTAAGATAAGGAGAGAACGCCTTACCAGTTATCTCTAAAAGGAGAAGGCCCGATTTTAAAAGCCCAACGCACAACGCGAAGTTTGTGACGGGTCAAACACACCCCAAACAAACGGAGCATTAGTAGCCCAGTGGTCAAGAGTCCCGACCTCCCAACCAAGAGGACGCAAACTCAACTTTAGCGTCTAACCAATACAGACCTAAAAAAAAATTCACTGTGTTCACAAATGGACGTATACCATTGAGGTCCGACTGTGTGTTCTTGCTATAGTTATAGCCGACACGTCAGCTAAATTTGTACAGAAAAAGCTTTCCTTCCAAGTTTTCGTCAGTTGAAGTCTGATAACAATTAATTCCATAAAAACCGAGCAAAGAATTAAAATTGAAGAATAGTTGGCGGTTTAATTTGCTAATAGCTCTTTTCCTCTTAGCCCACCGTCACCGTGATTTAAAACTAATTCAGGAACGTGATCTGAATCTTCCGCCATTTGAAAAGTAAGCAACAATACTTTTCAACCCTAAATTATAAGTGTTTGTTAACGTTAAATTAATTTTTTTTATTTAAATTCTCCAGTTAATTTAATTTATAAATAAAATATATTAAAAAAAAAAACAGAAATTTGGTCACAGGGTTTTTACGACCTCTCATGCTAAAGAATTTTTACGAAAAACATCCAAAATTTGCTTAACAAAGTGGTGTAAACGTGTCTCGGGAAGCCGAAAATAGGCGCTCAAATAACGTAAAATCCGTCCGCTTCCGGGGCTTTGCCCCGGGCAGAGGCGGACTGGCAAGGTCGGGTGGTCGGGGATTCCCGACTGGCCTCTCACCCTAGTGGCCTCTCAGCAGAAATAAGTAAGTTAAAAAGTAAATTCGGTGTATATTTTAAATATTTCTGTTTTTTTTGTAATACTCGGTTACTCTTTATTTATTCGTGCGAAGTTTCACACCTTTTGGCTGTGCTTACTAAATTAATCTTCTCAATTTGCAAGCAACATTGGTTTTGGTAATTAGCTTTTTTTGTCCTCCAAGTAGGACGCTAAAATTTACTAGTTGCGGTTTCTCGCGGCATCGAAAGAGCAGCTGCGACTGCGAGGTGCAAGGAAGCAGCTCTTCATTAAGTTGCAAAATGTACGTATCTGGAGTGATTACATTAACTGACTGGACATTACACACAGATCCTTCGGATACTAATAATTAGCCATGGAGGTCATAAGCGAAAGAGGAAGTGAAGATAACGTTTCATCTGTCACGGAAACGAGCGAACCGATGAGAAATATTCAATTTGTTTTAAAACAACGAAAACCGTCAAAAGTTGTTCTAAAAAACGAAAGTTGGAGGGTTGGAAGGCCATCTTTGTTAAAGTCCGTTTTGCGCCCGATCAAAAAAAACCTGGATTTCAGTAACAAAACTAAGACTTCTGCAGCCAGCCATAAGAATGACACTTACACAATCTCTGCTTAGGAAGGTAAGGCCTGAATTTTTTTTACACCGTACTTTTTCAAGTTGCAGTGCAAGCTCATTGAGAGAAATCTGTATCAGATTATCGTCATGTGTATTTCCCACAATTAGTTAAAATGAGAACAGTAGTGGCGCCAGCCAATTCCAGATAGGGGGGCAATGCTTCCCCGACAGGGGGGCAAAAAAACCGAACATTTTTTTGTTTATATTTGTACTACTTTAGCAGGGGCCCGGCGAAACCAGCTAGGCGGTGTGGGAGAGCGCTGCAAGCTCCTCCAGCGGGGTCCTTGCAGAAGCAATGCTGAAGCATTTTACGCAATTTGAGGGCCTATTTTGGGCTTTCCGAGACACGTTTGCACCACATTGTTAGGCAAATGTCGGATGTTTTTCGTAAACATTCTTTAGCATGAGAGGTCGTAAAAATCTAATTGTGACCAAACTTCTGGGTTTTTTTTACACATTTTTATTTACAAATTAAATTACCTGATGAATTAAATTTTTTTTTAATATTATAAATTAACGTTAAGTAAGACTGAATAATTTAGGTTTGAAAAATATTTAACCATAGCAAGAACACACAGTTGGCCGTCATTCGTGTTGTGCGTTGGGCTTTTAAAATAGGGCCTTCTCCTTTTAAAAATAACTGGCAAGACATTGGCATCCCAAACGTGTCTCATAACTAAGATGCCTGTCAAATCATGGCGTTGACGGTCTAACGCAGCAAATCTTTTCAGTTTAGCCACTTACTGTACACGATTTTCGCTCAGTTCATTGGTATCACGAATTCAAATGACGAAAACTTAACTAGAATCCTTAACAACTTTTGTTTTGGACATATTTAGTTCACATTTATGCATTAACTAAGACAGCTCCTAAATATGGAGGTGATGAGGACTGCTCAAGCAAAACAAAAAACTCTATTTTGAGCTTTTCCTCCACAAATTTGTACGATTTTTATGTCGTTGTGTGTACTCAGGTTTCCGGCTGTTCCTCGACGACAATCTCGGTTACTTCCCGACAGGGGGGCAAGGCTGACCCGACGGGGGGGGGGGGGGGGGGGGGGGGGGGGGGGGGGGGGGG
>JAHWFP010160221.1:0-12009 GCA_023313725.1 Lithobius niger | reverse complement strand
AACAATTTCTGATTTTCCGTTTTTTTTTTTTTTTTTTCTGTGTTAACGCACCTAGGTCGGTCTAAAGCCTACAGACTAAGAAAATCGCAAGATTTTTATGTAATAATGCTGGATGGGTACGATTACCATGCAATGGTATGTTACCAGAGACCAGGGAATTATTATTGCGGACTTATCATGCTAAAATATGGTCAAGAACAGTCTATATCACGGCATGGGGGTCAGACACAGAATTCATGCACAAATACAGATTCAAATGTATTTTCGTCCAAAATCCACCTTTTTGCAACAAATTTGGGGGGGGGGGGGGTGGGTTCCTCCTCTCCTTTATTCCAAAGCGATTTTTAGGATAGGGAACGGGAGAAAAGGGCGATGGCCAATTTCACCTGATCTTAAGAAAAAAAAAAAACTGCGGAGTGGGGAAATTGGACGTAGGTCAAATTTTCTCAAGTTTATAAACTCCACAACCTTTTTTTTTTACTCCTAAACGCACACGCTACAATTTGTTTGCAATAAAGGTATAGTTAACAACAAAAATTTCGATTACCTGACTTTTTGAAGTCTGCTGCAATCCGGCTCGTGGCAAATCGGAAGTCGAAATAAAAGTGTTGTTGCTATTCGGAAATTGGAGACGATTGATGCATACGTAACTTCCGGCTGTGTAAAAACGGATCTGCTGGTCAGATACACAGGAACACAGCATGGAAATGACGTGATGGCGGACCTGTGGGAGAAGGGCACTCTGACCTGGCTTAAATACCGGGTCAAACCGGGTCCAAAATCACACGCTGCAGTGGCAGTACTACAGGCAACATCCGTTGCAAAGCTCGAAGAAGGAGGGTGAAGAAGAAAAGCCACCACGTAGACAGCAGAAAGCCACCAGACGTGGGGAAGCCAAAAAGATGGAAGCCAAGGCCACCACTAGGAAAGAAGGAAAAAACCCAGGAAGGGAAGCCTCTACTGCTCCAGAAGCACCCAACCAGGCAAATCGTTCAACTTCTAGAGGGCGCCATGGCAAGAGACGACACCAATCAAAGGAGAGAGGTGGCAACACTCCAAAGAGGGCACTAACGGCAGAGAAGGCAACGCAAACTACCATCATCAGAACTCAACACGTCGGGGCCCAGGTCTGGACAGGACCCCAAGGAAGGAAGTGTTTTTTCTCCCGTGCCACTGCAACCAGATCTGAGGATCACTGGCGCCAGGAACTCAAAAGCTACAAGCTACAACTGGGTAAAGAAGGTCATCCGTCGGCGGAGGTGGTCAAGCACCAGTTCCAAAACGATCTTCCAGAAGCCATGGAGAATCCCTGGGGTGTGCCATTCATCAAGGTAGTGAATTCGGCGTCCACAGAGGGCACAACCGGTGCCGAGGCCAAAGATGGATGTGGACAACATGTGGCAATTCCTTCTACTAGTTCGGCGTCAGGGGTCTTGGAAGACAGAATCATGGAGTTAGCTGCTGCAACGGAAGGTGAGGAGGATGAGCGATTCCTGCTGTGCGCTGAGGATCTTATGGATCTGGAGGAATCAGTCGAGGAGGATCCGGGTAAGAAGGACAATTAAGTGCATACCGGAGTAAAACCCTTCAAGTGCAGTGATGTGAAAAATAAATAAATAAAGGAACTTACCTGGTATTGGAGAAAAGCCATTCAATGTAAGATGTTAAAAACTTTCCGGTGAAATGTGGTGAAAGCCATCGAACCTTTAAGAAAAACATTCATGGCGAATTTGAACTTTGCATACTGAAGTGAAGCAATTTGATTGTAATGTGTTATAGTTTAAGTATTAGCTTTTGAGACTGGGCATTTCAGTATTAGATCCCAGGAGGCATTTGATTGTGAATATTTTTATTTTTTTTATCAGCCTAGAAAGCTTACTTGAGACTTGGCCCAATTGGCCCAAGTAGGAATTAAGTTGAGGGACTTATTGTGAAGTTTTTATTTTTATGAGTTTAAAATAAATGACTTGAACTAACTTTATAAACCTTATTGCAGGCTTAGAGGGTACTGAGTAATACATAAGGTAGGTCTCCCTTTGCCCTAAGCAAAAACTTAGGGGGGGGGAGATGTAACACGCTATTTATAAATAGCAGGGCGCAGCTTGTGTGAACGCACACGGTGCACCTTGCAGTTACATGAGCTGCTTGGCATCCTGTCAACTTCCGTCTACACCGGAACTTGGCCGAACGCCGACAGCCGGGAACGAGGCTACTCTATTGTTCAAAACCAGTTAGAGCCGGCTCCAACCTGTTAGCGGTTACGCAACGTAATGCCTCAGGCGACTTCTATTGTTCTGGCCCACGCATAAATACGAGGGTCTGGACCATGGGAAGCCACTTGGTGTGGGGCAGGCAACTCGAAAGGTTGTCTCCCTGGACTCAGCTCAGGATAAGACCAAGCTCCTAAACTTGTGTTTTATGCCTAATATGTGTTCTCAGTGCATAGACCCCTAGCTATGCAGTGAGGAGTAAATTGGCTTTAAGATTATTCTTGATTTCAATCGTCTACTCCCTGAGTACGTCACACTGAAACGTCTCTCCATTGACGATTGGAAAGCGTATGTTCAAATGTATATAGGCACGTCTTTAATGCTGCCTATGGCCGTTTCCTTTTTTTTTAAAAAAAAAAAAAGGCCGTGTCAGTATGGCTCAGCGGTAGGACCTCGGACTTTAAGGTTTCAGAGGTCGTGGGTTCGATTCCCGGCTCAGGCAGTTTGACATTTAAGTCCAAAAAGCCCCGTAAATAGGTTTGCATCTGTTTTTATTTAACTCCTATTTAGCCAGCCGTCGGCTTTCCGTCATGTTTAGAACAGTGTTCTGGGATCAAGTTATAAAAAAATAAAAACATGGCAGCAATATCAGTTAAAAAGAGCCAGTATGGCACTTCAAAAGTTAAAACAGCCTACATAAATTACATGAAATCAGACAGGTACCTAGTGAAAATCTACGGTCCGCAATTTCGTCTTAATAGAATTTAATGCACGGTGGTGACGTCACGCTAATACATCCCCATGTTAAAAGTGTAGTCGTTATATACGGTTAATGTGAAAACCCACACACGTCACAGTGGGTTAATTTTGATAACCCACACTTTTTTGATAATCTAACACTTTTTACGCGGGTCTACACAACCCTTGCTCCACCATGTGACATATGACCCGACCTTGTAAAATTACCGTACACAACACAAATGCAACCAGCATAAACAGGCACATTTACAACCTGCGACATTTTTCTTTCTAGCCAAACACGGAAAAAAAAAAAAACATTCGCGTACTATGCTAGACCCCCCACCCACGGAGGAATGGCCCAACCCGGCAATCTTTCGTTCCGACGGTACGAAAACTAGGCTACTGACACTTCCTAAACACACCTAAAAACCTACAAGACTCAAGCGAATAGCACATTTTATATACTCATCTTATTTAAACTATTAAAGTAGAAAAAAATACAGTTTTACCTTAAACACAAACATCGGTATTACGCAGCGTCCCTCCCGTTCGGTCGGCCTTCATACACAGGAAGCTTCTAACCCCGTTTCTAAACCGGAACTTCCATTCAGAAATTTACATAAGTCGCATGTAGAAAATCTTAAATTCTTGAAACAAGTCTTTAAAAAACTCTAATAACACGATAAATTAGCTCGACGTCATACCTTAGCATTAAAAAACATTTCCGTGAGTCCTGATCGATTTAACGACTATAATTGCTCTTGAGCTCGAAACGGCTAGTCCACTATCTCGGCTCGATATTGGACTACAGCCATTTCTTGCTCGCGAGCAATTATAGCCGTTAAATCGACAAGGACTTACGGATATCTACTACTTAATGAGACAGCTGTCGCCAACTCGCCAGGTGGATCCAGGAGCTGTCGCCAACTCGCCAAATGTATTCCACACCTTGACAACCCTGTTAGCAAAAAAAAAAGTGTTTCCGGCAGTCAGTGTGGAACGTTGCAGCAACAAGTGTGACCACGGGTTCGTTTATTAGCACTGAGCACGAAATATCTGCAGAAGTCAACATCAACCAGACCTCGTGTAATGATACGTCAGGAGACAAATCAGCCTTCAGACGGCATAATTTTCAAGCGAATCTAATTTCGTTAATTCATGCCTCCTGGCACATATAGGAAAAATCTTTTAAACCACGAAGTGACTTGATGAAGCGTCGCTGTACAGATTCAATTAGGATTATGTCGCGCTTTAAGTAAGGGGGGACCAAACAGCACTTGCATACTCGAGAATAGGCCTGTCAAACACCTTAAAGACCCACACAAGTGTATCAACATCTCCGGTGGTAAACACCTTTTCAATCAATGCATAGCGCTTGCTTGCCATTTTTACAACTTGGTTACAGTGAGTTCTCACTTTCAGATCGGATGTGAACCAAACGCCAAGATTTTTATCAGTTTCTGTGTGTGGCAAAACAAAAACCGGAGAAAGTGGATAATCCCGAAGAAAAAATTTTTTATTTGCAGGCGAAGTCGTAAAATTGAAAAAAAAAAAAATGAGTTCCCTGATCGAACAGCAGGCCCACATCAGTCATACACTCGAAGCAGAATTTAATTTTCGGCAAATATTCTTGCCTTGTTCACCTAAAATGGACAACACCACTTTACAAACCCCAAAGATACAAAGACAAGGCGAAATTTATCAAAATCACATTTATCAAAATTTACAGGTAAACATTATTTGAAAATTGGGTGGCGCTTTTCAAGATGGTGGCAAGTTGTTGAACAACTTGTGGTTGTTCAAGCCATTTTAGTGTTTTTAACTGGTTTATTGTCAGTATACATTTCTTTTTCGCCTTGCTTTTGTATCTTTGGCGTTTGGAAAGTGATGTTGTTCGTTTTAGGTGAACAAGGCAAGAATATTTGCCGAAAATTCAATTCTGCTTCACTGTTGTGGGCCTGCTGTTTGATCAGGGAACTCATTTTTTTTTCAATTTTCAATGGATAATCCCATTTAAAATTAAGTTTTCCAATATTTAGTACACTACATTTGCTCTTAACCTGCAATTTGCCACGTGGCTGACCAAGGTAAGAGCTCTGTAATTGCAGTAACTAAACCGAAGTAGGAGTCGTTGTCAATAATTTGACTGCAATCTCTACGTCATCCGCAAATTTTCTCAAGGATGTATTTTGCGAATTTTAATGTAAATCGTTTAGAAAAATAATAAAGAGGAGAGGACCTAATACACTTCCCTGTGTTACACCGCTAATCATCTGATGTGCGACGGTTAGATTTTGTGCCATCAACAACAACGCATTGTTTTCTGTGAGACAAGAAGTCAGTTAACCACTCAAGTAATTTTCCCCGGCAGCCGTAAAAATTTAATTTTGCTATGAGCTTACTGTGTACAGATTACTGTATAACTTCAGTTGGTGCACCGCGGTCAAGTGCTCCGGTCCAGTCATCCAGCTTAGATAACAGCTGTAGACTAATGAATCGCCTTGGAACGAACCCAAATTGGTCACTTGACAAAATATTGTTTTTTTAAATAAAAGAAAGCAAATGTGTACGTTCCATTACCTTGCATGTTACGCAGTTCACTGCATTTGGTCAGATAGTTTAATGGGTTCGATGCATCACCCTTTTAAAAAAAATAGGTGTAACAGCCGTTAGGTGAATAGCAAGCATTTCATGCGAAGTTGACGCTACTATAGATAAGAAAATTAACTAGCTATCGTACTGTATGTCTCAGAAGTCCCGTACCAATCGACTGAATCCTTTAAGTCTTGGATATTAGTCCTAGGTGTAAGCAAAAAAAACTGTACTTTGTGAGGATAACACCATAGTAGTAGTATGATAGTGTGGGATTCGAAGAGAGGGACAGAGACTCAAAGATGTGCGCCCCCAATGAAAACTGGAAGTGCCACCATCTTGAATGAAGACCATCAATTTGGAAGGTCTTGACGTCACATCAGGCCCGCCATTTTGAATAACGTCACTTCCGGTCTTTAAAGGAACCGGAAATGCCACCATAATGTAGAGTGGAACCGGAAATGCCACCATTTTTCTAAGATGGTCCCGCTTTCAGTTTCAATTCCCGAAATTATTTAAAATGCCCATAAGTCGGGAACCGTTGGTCCTAGAACAAAACCGATCGAATTTTGGGCACCCTTTCACGACCCCAACCGGGGGTCCCAGCTAAGTGATGGCCCACCCAAAACTGGGTTACTCGAATTTTAGGAGTTGGCCCACCCCGATAACCCGGAAACCGTTGGTCCTAGAGCAAAACAGCTCAGGATTTGGCTACCCACCCCTCGAAAGGAATTGGTCGGAGGGCCCAATCTTCGTTAACGAACTGTACATGGCTTTCTTACCGTACGGGCGGTAAAATAGTAGGGTTTAAAAAGCCGAACGTTTCCTTTGTTACAGTTCATAGTGCGCGCGTAGGACCGACATTAGCCAAGAGGTGATTTATACACATTACTAATGCCGATTTTACGGACGCACTCATTCACATATACACTCACACATGCATCCACACTGGATGAGGTTTAGGATGGAAAGGAGAGGGGGATGAGTTTCGGTAAAGGTGCAGCCACCTTTACACCTTGGTTGGACCTGCCAGTGACTGAAGTCTCCGATTGCATAGCCTGCCACACCGTGTAGATAGGGAGGGGATTAGGACTTCTTCACCTTCACCGCTGCACGTTTAGCTTGCCTAACAGCTGCATCTCTGCCTCTCGCCTCCGCCTTCTGTTCCTCCGTCATGGCCTTACGTTTCTCTCCTTTCCATCTCACTCCTCCCGATTCGTGATACCGCTTTCGATCCTGTTCTCTTCTCACGCGCTTCTTTTCCTCACTCATGGTTGCACGACTCTCCCGCTTGGCAGATGTCTTCCTAGACTTGTCAGCCTCCGCTCTCCTCTCCTTCTCTTCAAACTTGTACATAGCCTCTACCTCTCAACGGGAGGGGACGCCTTTGACTCGCGCATCCTTCTCCTTGGAATCGGACACCTCTCCTCACAAACGCTCTTCTCAACCTCCTCCAGATGGCTTTCCAAGACTACGTCTGAGTCGAAGTCGTCGTCCTCCTCATCCTCATCGCTGCGCAGAGTTTCGTAATGTCCGTGGGCCAAGGTGTGGATGCCGTCATCCAAGATGTATCGCTTGTCGACAAAAAGACTGAGGAGGGACTAGGACACGATGTCTGAAGCGAGTTGGTGTTTTCGACTACGAATCGTGGCTCAGGAACCCTTCTCGACGGTATGCTGTTCAAAGCATCGTTTCTAGTCCTCGTGAACCAGGTGTTGTTTCACGACAGTCCTGTCGATGCCTTTTGCCGTCTGCTTGGAAGTCGCCTCGGTGATGTAGGAGTACATCTTCAATCGTAGTCCCATAAACTCCTTAACCGGTACCCCACCCAGCTCGTCCTTGAACTTGCTAAGGACTTGCTTGTTCCCAACGCTGAAGAGGGGATGGGTGGGTCGTAGTTTGATGTGTCGAACCACTCGCCCCTCTCCTCGGCCATATCCGCGTAGAGGTCCTCCAACTCGATGGAGTAAAACAGGCTGCCCATGTCCGTGAAGAGCTTCAACGCCTTATTCTCGTACTTGGGTTTGATGTACTCGTAGTGGAACTGGTACATCAGTAGCTTTGAGAGCTCCAGGATGGCGAACCCGGAATATATGGGGAGGTCGCAATCGATTTCCATTTATAATTATTAATAATGGATGTATTTTAATTACGCTTGTTGGAAAAGATACTTCTCCAGCTTTCATCTAAGCCTAATTACATCCATTTATCTTAATTAGAATGCTGACTGTAGCAGTTTAAAGAAGTAAGTTGTGTAAATAGACGCAAAAAGCATACTGCTACCACGTAGATAAACTGCTGCAGCTTAATTCCTAATTGCAACAAATCGTTTTAATTACCCTTGTTCCAAAATATACATCTCCATCTTTCATCTCAGCCTAATTACATCCATTTATCTTAATTAGAACGGCTACTGTAGCAGTTTATCGATGTAGCGTGTGGTAAATAGACACAAAATCCACATCACTACAACGTAGTTAAACTGCCGTAGCGTAACTCCTAATTACAATACATCGTTTTAATTACCTGCGTTGAAAAATATACACCTACACATGATATCTAAGTCCATATACATACATTTACCTGAATTAAAACTTCTACCGCATTACTTTAAAGGTGTAACTTACGGTGAATTGAAGAAAATGCAGTGCTACAGCATAAAGAACCAGCCACAGCTTAGCTCGTAATTACGAATACACGACACTACGGATTTGAGCTGGTGTTTGCCAATTACTAGTCATTGCAAACGAACTCACGTTTTTGAGCACTAATGCAAATCTGCGTTTATAAGTATATTTTAAAATTATAAAAATACTTGAATTTTGCCACCATTTTGGCCGCCATCTTGGATATCTTGTCGTGTGGAGTCCTGGCAAATTTTTAGAGCCGTTTTATGAATTCGGCAGACCTTAAAACCTAGCAATTGATACCATACTTACATACATTAGTATAATTTTGAATTTTTTTATTTTATGGCGCCCATTTTCAAAGCAAAATGGCGGCCATGTTGGTTTTTGGACAGGTTTCAGGTGGGCACCCTTCCTAAAAGTTTCTCATGGGTGTGAACATGAAGTACACCAAATATGGTGTTATCCTCACAAAGTGCAGTTTTCTTGAAAAATATGCTGCTTACACGCAGGGCTATATGGGTTGCTGATAATAGCATGCTCGTGTAGGAAGTCATCCATGGTGAATCTGAAGATGCTATCCAAAATGACCTTGGAAGTCGTAGTCAAGGTTATCCAATTTGTATCTCCTAACTTACGCGAGTTAGGGGCATAAAGTAAATTACAAAGTTGTGGGGGATTGTAGTACTTGTACAACACAGGAAGCAGAACAAAAATCGCAAGCAAAACAAGGAAGATATTGACGAAAGAAGTTGGGTAGTACACGGCTTTGCACCTGGGCCTTCCAGATCAGTACAGATTGGTACATCATTTTTGCAATTACAGTGTTTTAAGTTAACCACCTCTTGCTTAAAACTCCTAAAGTCAAAGGCTTTCGCGGTCCGTATTCGTACTGAAAATCGAGAGCAAGCCAGCATTTGGTCTTTTGGTTTTGGTAATACTGTAAAATAAACACTAGAGGCGGATTTAAGGCAAAAGGGGCCAGGTGGGATACCATTCCATTCCTTGTCATAAGGTCGGCTGGGAAAGAAGCTGCGGGTTTCATTTGCCAGCTCCAGGGCCAGTTGATTCAACAATGCCATATAGTCTTATTCTACCGAAGCAATGCTAAAAGTCGTTAACTTTCCGGCACGATCTGAACTGGCGTTGATTCAGGATGCAAGATAGCGCATTTTACCTCAGTCAGCCTTGTCTTCAAGAAGCCATGTCCTTCCTCGAAACTCACAGTCGTGGCACGGTGCTGCACGCGGAGTTACCGCATGCCTGGACTAATCACTCCACTAGTGAACGGGGAAGGGGGGGAGGGCATTGCCCCTGCTCTTTTCGGAAAATGCCGTTTTAAAAAAAACCATAGATTTTTTGTGCCGATATTTGCTGGTGCGGAGGTACCTGAGAAAGGGTAGGGCTGTACCCAGCCCACAGCGTTCACAGTGGCCTCCGTGGGTAAAAAGCTGAAAAAGTTTGGTTAAGAGAACTTGGTTATTGTGCGGCGATCATCTACATAGCATGCTGTATGCTGATTTGCAGTGATACCCACAGGTATGGTGGGGCCAATGGCTCCAAAGTTTGTGTGGTCCAGTGATGGGCGCAATTCTATTCCGGACTTGGAATTAATTGACTCAATTTCAGTTTGTGTCAATTCTTCATTCAATTCTTCGTGTCAATTCTTCTTCAATACTTTGTGTCAATTCTTCGTTGGACAATTCCAGGTTATGAATTCATGGAACTGACTTTATTAATCTTCAATTCCGCGTTACGTGATTTGGACTTGACTTGGGTATTTTCCGAAGTCATCCAAGTCATCCATTGGATTGTCATTGCCTAAAGTGACCGCGGCCTGTCTTGAGTTCGCCCCAGAACGACACAGATAATCAATTGTATGTTTTTGGTAGCAGAGTGCCTTGTTGATATCCATGATGGTTACAAAAACAATGGCGTCAGTCGACTAAAGCCGCCCTTCCAGGAAGACGTATAGCCGCTCATAAATACCTGAAGGACTCGAGACAGGCCGCGGACACTTTAGATTTGATTTGATTTTTATTTGCCTTAAAATTACTTGTTTTGACCTGATTTGATTCAACCTGAAATTCAGGCCATTTCCACAAAATCATAACCAATTCATCCGATTTCAGCTCCAAAATTCGCCCAAACTCGTTAAAATTTTCGGCGATACCTTAAATTTTGTCAGAATTTACCTGAAATTATGCCGGACTTAGGCGAAGTTGGGTGGAATTGAATGGAATTGGTCAAAATATTTCCTGAATCAACTGGGAATGGACTGGAACTAAAACTGGATTAGCAGCAAGTCACTGAATTGGAATTAATTATTTGCTATTGAATTTGCTATTTCAAATCATTTCCATTCCATTAATTTTAGTTTCTCATTCTGATAATTCAGAATGAGAAACTAAAATTAATGGAATGGAAATGATTTGAAATAGCAAATCCAAAATACGGCAATGATTTGAATTGTATTGAACCAAACCATGGCAGTAACTTGGTTGGAATTGAATTTGAATTGGATCTGGACTTGAATTGCTTATCAACGGCATGTAAGTAGAAATGGATTTGATTTGACTTGCTGCTCACTTGATGTTTACGTAATTGACTCAAATCCATTGAAATGGGATTGTCGTGCCCATCCGTGGTGTGGTCCCCCCCCCCCCCAAAAAAAAATTCAAACACCGGCCAAATTATCTGGAAATATTACACCACCATTCAGTTTGGTTATTGAATTATACCGCAGATTTATTTTTTTTGTCCTGAGCTGGTGAGTTGGGTGGGCCCCCTTGAAGCATGGGCCTAGAACGGAAGCAACACAAGCCTCCACCGGCCTAGCTGTCCCCTGCCGGTTTGCTCTCTGCAATACACTAGAAGCACTTGGGTCAGTTCCCGCTGTGGGTGAAAAAAAAAATTCTGGCTACGGTCCTGCCTTAAGGCCTAGGAAAGGACAAAGCAAATTCCTTGAAGAGGGCAAAAAAGGTTAAGAAAAGAGAAAACGAGAGACCAAACAAACAAAATGTATCCCCCACTCCACCACGCCCAAAAAAATTCCCCCTAAAACTTACTGTGACCTTTTGCTAAAGGTTCCCCCTGACCACTCGGGGAGGGGTCTGGGGGCACTACTCTTTTTTACGTTAAAACATAAACAAAGCATTTTTAACGTAGGTTTTCGCACAACACAGTATATGACCACTCGTTCCACATTTGGCCAAGTGGGGCCATGACCCAGACCGGAATGGAGCATCATGCAATTAAGCCCTACGGCCATTCCTTTATAGCATTCGTGATCTTGTGAGTGTCATCCCTGCCTCGTAACGTTAATATATTGCCTTGCTACGCAAGGAATAGTTGCGTAATTGCAGCTTAGCCGTCCAACAAATTGAGTTCCAACAGCACTCACTTTCGACAGAGGTTATGTATTCACAAGCACACACACTGTGTAGGCTAACTGCTAATACACAATTCGATACCAAAATAAAAGCGTGCCTAGTCTTACTTTCCGCCAAGTGAATTTCACTCACAAACTTGAAAAAAACATTAATAACAGTTATGGTATAATGTCATGAAAATAACTATGCTGGGACGTGTCCGTTTCGCTTAAAACCAAAATTTACATATTTAAATAACTTCAACAAAATTTAACAGGTAACAAGCATCATCAACAACAAACAGTAAACCACTTAAGAAAAATGAGCAAACCGGGCCAGCAAAACCAGTATTAATAATGCACTCTGAGTACAAGCAGGAAGGGGCGACGTCATAGAATATGCAGAGGGGAGGAGGAGGGGAAGAGGGACGAGGAAGTGCAAAGCGTAAATTGACGCCACTGTCAGGTT
>JAHWFP010160217.1:365-17900 GCA_023313725.1 Lithobius niger | reverse complement strand
GTTTCATGAAAATCCGTCCAGTAGTTTTCGAGATAGCTGATTTTCTCCATGGTTGTTATTACGACCCTCGATATAACGAAAAAGGGCGGATTTTTTTTTACCGGAACTGTACTTGCTAGGCAAAACTTAATGAGTTACAGAACGTGACGGTGAAAACCGTTTATTGATAAGTTGAATAGTTTTCGTTTAATAAACGCTTCAAGCTGTCTATTTCTTTTATAGTCACCCTGTACTATATTTCGCTTGCGCCGAACAAAGGCGAGGGTTGGTAGATAGAAATGTAGTCATTGCGACAGCCAATCCAAACGCAAGAAAAATCAATGCCATACGGCGAGCGTTCTTTTCGTGGCAGCAGTTATCCCGAGAGTTCTCCTAACTTTGCTAGTACATGCGCACGTGCGTTGCGTGGTAACGCGTGGGCAATGGCATGTTGATACCTAGGATTATTAGGTGTTGGGGAGGATGCGACTTTCTAACTGACGGCCTGCTTCCTCGGCTGTACAGCTCGCGTGAGAAGGCTTTCGGTGCGATTGCAGCGCGAGATTCAAAATAGCGGAGAATGCGCCGGCGATCGGAAGCTTGACGATTGGTGTTGAAACTTAAAAACCTCACTAGAGGGCCTCCGAGCTGCGGCCGGTTGGGCTCGATCTTGCAGGGAAGCCAGCACAGCTGCCCCTCTTCGCTTAGCTCGGCTGGCTCGTCGGCAGGTCTATACGAGCTCGAGCCTCTTTCAAGACAAAATATTCGTTTAGGGTTTAAAGTCAGTGTGCGGTGCCATTCGTTTCTTATCTTTTCTTTTCTAATAATCCGTGGCAAATTGATCGTAGCCGATAACATCGTAACTAGTAGGTAGCCGTTACAAAATAGCACCAAGGTGAGTCGGACGAGTATCGCTTCGTTGCCGCCATTTTTTCCGCCGAGTAACGCCAATGTTTTTAGGAGGGCGCTGCGAGCACACTAAATGGCTTCTCATGCCAGTAAGACATCCATCGCAGCGAATGACGCATCCTCCCCAACACCTGATAATCCTAGTTGATACAGCAGGCCATAATTGTTTTAGTTTAGCGTAAACCTATGGCTGCATTTCCAAACAAAACTAGCGACTTGGCTGATTAACGAGCGCATTCGTTTACCATGCATTCGTTTATCACGAGATTTGCGACTGTGAAATCTAAACTAATCTAACGGTTTAAAGTGACATCGTGACACATGCAGGACTTTCCCAGACAGAAACTCAACGTCGTGGTACAATTTAATTGTCACTATTCCAAAGCAACGTCCATGCGAGATTTTCGACTGTGAACGGTGTGTCGCCTGCCAAGATTCAGCTATAATTCAGTCCGTCCTATCCAGATAAAATATACATGAGCAGGCCGACCACCAAATTGGCACCAGTATGGGTTTTGGAGGGCATAACTACAAGGTGCACTACATAAAAATGGAGGGAAAAACAACGGAAGAGCGGATTTCTTAGGCTTAAAATAACGTTGTTTTCTCCGACAACAAAAGCGCGTTTTAGGTCTAAGAAATCTCTCTTCACAGCATCGGCTTCAGTATGACGCCCTTCTGTTTCTCTCTGCAGTGCCCCTTGCAGCTAACCCATTAATGCTCCAGTATAGAGTTTATACAATAATAGTACGTCGTGTCACTGCTCATACTCTTATATCTTTTCTGCAATGCTGCAGAAAAAGCTGAAACTTCGTTTGCTCCAGAGACAACACAAAAGTCACTAATAGTGACAGTGACACAGCTTATGAGTTTCTTATTGAAATAAAAAAAAGTGTGATATAACGTTGACTAGTTACTATACCTCTGCACGAAAATATCGTAAATAGCTATAGTTTAAAAGGAATAGGGCGCATTTAGCAAGGAGACCTTCTCGCTCGACAAAAGCTATTTGCTAGGCAACCGTTATTTATTTACGATAAATTTCCCCTTGCTGGTAAATGAATGCGGTAATAGGCAACAGATTGAATGCATTATAAATAATAAACAAAAACGGAACGTTAAATGTTTAGAGTAAGGGTCTAAAAGTCAAAACCTAGAAGGAACACGGACAAGCTTTGACAGTAAGGGTCTAGGTATAAAATTTTGTAAGAGGCTGGTAAGCATTAGACCCTTACTACCCGGTGGTTAGCTTAGGTCTACTCTATTCGGACAGAATGTGTATGAACGGTTGTATCAGGTTTCTTTGTTCTTAAAGTTCTAAGAACACAATTTTCTTGTGAAGTTTGGCATTTTGTCTTTTGATGCTTTAGAATTTTTTATTATATTTCGTAGATTTACGGTGGAGGATAACCAGTAATGCTCTCTGCTGAGAATACCCTACCATGTTACTAAATGGACAAATAGTTTTCAACATAAAACAAAGCAGCAAACGTATACCAACCACTGGATCATCACATGGGTCTTTGTAGGAAGATTTCCAGTTTTTCGTCAAAATGTATTTATTTCTGACCACCGGGTAGTAAGGGTCTAATGCTTACCAGCCTCTTACAAAATTTTATACCTAGACCCTTACTGTCAAAGCTTGTCCGTGTTCCTTCTAGGTTTTGACTTTTAGACCCTTACTCTAAACATTTAACGTTCCGTTTTTGTTTATTAATTCGTGTTACTTTTAGAATTGCAGCTAAACTGTAAAACAGTGCAGTTATCGGTCCAAATTGAAAGTTTAACACAGAAACCCTAGGCTGACTCTTACTAACACTGTTAATAATTGAAACAAATCCTTTAATCTTCAGTCTTGCAGCTGGCGTTTGCAAATTGGCATTGTTGCATAATAACAATGTTTAAAACAATGTAAAACAATCAATCTGGTCGTTTAGAGCTCGATAACCCATGAACCACTTGACCAATTAGAAAATGCCTTATGGAAAGGGCACATCTACAGAGCAATACCTGTAAAATGAGCTAAGAACCAGATTCATAGGACAAATGGTTTGACCTGTAGAGAGGACAGACGAAAGTATCCCCAGAACAACAACAACAAGCAGAACAAGAAGTTGTCTATTTGGCCCCTCTCTGTATCTCGGGTTTGGCTGGACCGAATTTCACAATTTTTGGACTGTAGAGAGGCCTTGACTAGTCGAGGCTGGATTCCAAATTTGGTTTTAAAATGTTGACTTTTGACGGAGTTATAAGCTCTCAAAGTTAAGAGTTTAACACAGAGACCCTAGGCTGACCCTTACTAACACTGGCTATCGCCAGTGTTAATAACAACACGGATAAAGAACAAAGTGCAACAGTAATTTCAAGCATTGCGACAACATTGTTGCCATCACACGCTATTTCCAAAATTTGTTATTCTCGCTGAAAAAACAGCTTCTATAGCAGTGATCAAACGACGGTAGAATAAATAGCTACTCGCAGCGAGAATTCAAAATCCAACATGGCGTCCATTTCGGGGTTATCGAATCGAAAACAAAAAAAATCGATTACCGGCATTCTGAAATCTGTCCGTCGTATTGTACTGCAGTAGAAATTGTTTTCTAGTTGTCATAAATCAACGCCGTCATGTCCCACGTATTGTACGTCGTGTCGCGAGGCACGAGGAGATTTGCCTCCGCGTTGTTGCCATGGTTACCACGTATAGACAACTTGAAAGCCGCATGCTCCGATAACCGTGAGAAGCAGCCAGCATATTTAGTATTAACCAAGTAAAAGTAAAAGTAAAAGTTAAAGTAAGTAAACCTTAGGCCGGGTTTACGCAACGAAAATTTTCAGCCTTACTAGCTTTTACTTGGTCAATACTAAATCTGCTGGCTGCTTCTCGCCTTTGCCGGAGCATGCGGCTTTCAAGTTGTCTATACGTGGTAACCATGGCAACAACGCGGATGCAAATCTCGTCCTCGTTCCTCGCGACACGACGTACGATGCGTGCAACAGGACAGCGTTTTATGACAACCTGAAAAGAATGCCGGCATTCGATGGTTTGTCTTCGATCCGATGACACCGATATGGACGCCATGTTGGATTTTGAATTCTCGCTGCGAGCAGCTATTTATTCTACCGTCGTTTGATCACTGCTAGAAGCTGGTTTTTCAGCGAGAATAGCAAATTTTGGAAATAGCGTGAAATGGCAACAATGTTGTATGTTTAATATGACTGTTGCACTTTGTTCTTTATCCGTGTTGTTATTTATAATGCATTTAATTTGTTGTCTATTACCCCATTCATTTAATAAAAACGGGAAAATAATCGTAAATAAATAACGGTTGCCTAGCAAATAGCTTTTGGCGAGCGAGAAGGTCTCGTTGCGTGAACGCGCCCTAACGCCGTTAGCAGAACGCAAACATGTTGGGATTTTTTCTCGTTGTACTGTGTTTCCAAATTATGGCTAGGTAGTTTTTTAGGGTAATACAGTTAGTATTTGCTCCTGAAGCAAAATTTCTCAGTTTTGAAAATCGTGCAGAAATAGAAAAACTACATAATTAGTGACTGTATTTAGATTTAATAAGGTTAGTAACTGCACAAAGTTGCTCTGCTAAAATCGTTTAGGCCTAAATTTATTTTTTAGATGCAGGCAGTAGGTAGTGCTGTAACCTTGCCCCGTGTTGCAAACAATATTAAACGGATATGTGTTTTTAATTCAGTAATCGCTGTATCGGGCGACTGCTACATCGCTTGCATACAACGAACTAGTGTCCTTTTTTCTATATACATTCACTCCAAAAAAATAAGCATCTTAAACTAGACGCATCCATTTTCAAGACGTTTTAGGCATCTTACAGTAAGACGGTATTAGGGGTGGCACGATAATCGATAATTCGATAATATCGCGATAACAATTTTCGTCGATTATCGTATCGCACTTTTTCTGATTTATCGAATTATTGTGCAAACCCCGATGCCTAAATTGTCATATCTCGGAAACCGTAAAAGCTAGAAACAATCGGTTTGTGGCGTCATATGCGGAATTATACAAGCGCTATCCAACCAAGTATGCAGTACACTGTTGCCAGCCACTTTAGCTGCTTGAAGAGTTAGTTTAATGCAAACCATAATTAAGCATTAAGTAGTAGCACAACTGCTAAACTGTTTCTACATGGTGAGGAAGCAATGGACAATGGCAATTGCATTTTCATGTCTACCGGCCAAATGGCGATATGCCACACAATTCACATTCGTGAAGGTTTCACTGTAGGTTTCAGCCAAGGTTTTTTTTAATGATTTTTTTTCAAATGGTTATTTCAGCTCAGAACTTGTTTTATCGAGATATTATCGATTATCGCGATAATTAAAAATGTTTTATCAGGATACAAAATTTTTGTATCCGTGCACCCCTAGACGGTATTGTCTTCTTAAATTAAGACGCTATGGCATCGTAAAATTTTGCATCCGTATTTAAGATGTTTTCGCCATCTTGGCAGTTCAGCATGTTATAGGCAGATGGTTTGATAGGCATCTTACATATCTGGCATCTTATAATGCTGACGTCTCATTAGGATGACGTCTGTTAAACTCAACCGTCTTATTTTCGTTTGTTTGTAACATTAGCTGTCAAATCTGACAGACTGAAATACAGACGACCCAATCAAACAAAGCCTCAGCCTTTTTTGTCGCATTGTTATTTTTCCTCAGATGCCTGGAAACAGCCAAACTGCCTTAGCTGTGAATAGCTAGTGGTAGCCATGCTAATATGACGGACGTTAATGTCGCTGTTAAATCTTGGTGGGCAACACAATAGCGTGTGTCTTAACACAAATTTAAAGCCATTGAGTGCTACATACACTACGTACCGTTTCGAGGGAAAGGCACACGCCGTTGTCAAGTTCCCTAAACTATATTTTACAGCAACATATTTTCTAACAAAGTTAAACTGGATGTTGCAGTTGGGGTTTCCAGAACAAGCCTTGTATTTTTTATGTTTCTTTTCTTTCAATATTCTCTGGCATCTGTATCATGCAACAAACTAACTGCAGGCACTTAACAAACCCTTTCAAAATTAAGAGCGAATTCTTGCCAAGTCGATAGTTGGCGGGAGACAGCAGTAGATGTGTGTTTGCAATAACGATTTCTTTTACGAGTCTTTGGCCAAACAGAGTGCAACTGGTGATGGAAACGTAACGACGACTGCAGTGTTGCTCTGCAACATCATGCAGAGCTGAACGTTGATGTACAACTCGAAGGTGACGACAACTCGACTGCTGAGCGATGCGGCACCTGAAGGTGGAAAAGTCACAACATGCTGTAGACTCGTTGCACGATTGCGACGGATTTGATTTGATTGAAATCTTTCCAAATGACGGCATCAGAACAGCACGAACCTGACGTACCCATAAAATGGCATTCCTGTCGTATAAACACCCTTTGCCGCCCTTTGTTCATGGCCAGTTGCCTTGCAGGTTTTTGTTAAGAACGATGTTAACGTTTTAGTTTTTTTTTGGGGGGGGGGGGTGGTCAAAGTTCTTGTAGCTGTATTGGTGCGATGAAGTAAATACCTAAAGTTTAGCTAGAATATCATACATAACAGCTTCAAGTCTGCTTGAGTAACGGGTTGGATTGGCTTGGATAGGATCGGCAAGACGGTATCAGTGTAAACCTTGCTTGGAACTCTTCAAATTTGTATTTAAACTAATAGATCTTTCTTCATCTGTTTCAGGGAGCAATCTTGACGATCTGATGGAAAAGCCACTATGTCTTATTGAGTCGAACGGGGCTACATTAACTTTAAATGAAAAAACGGTTTCCCTACTTCAGCAGCTTACGAACCCCGTGGTGGTTGTCGGTATTGCTGGAACGTACAGATCTGGCAAGTCGTATTTAATGAACTGTTTAGCTGGAAAAGAAACAGGTACGTTGGCCAATAATTTCTAGAGACTTTCCTTACATATTCAATACCACATTTACGACGTACTATTGAGCATCGTCAATAAGATCAAACGCTGTCCGTTGCTAATAGCAGCCAAACATTGCGTGCCGCCATTTTGTAACGGAGGTAAACAATCGCGTTTGAAGCAAGCAGACTACGTTTGGCTGGTTTAGCTTCTCCCAACTCTTTTACTATTGGCTGAATTGCTCGATATCGAAAAAAAGAACTAACCATATATACGCCCCTCGTTCATTGCCACAACCCTAAGTCCCACAACTGTACACGAGCAGCGCTATCACATACAACAAACGAAAATAACAAAACGGCGGAAGAGCGATTTTTCTCCCCTCAAATATAACCGGCCAAGCCGGATGCCGGGGATCCAAGGTCACGTGATGACAATGCCGCAGTAACTGTGACGTCTATTGCCACTGCTCTATAGCAGTAATTAGTTGACACTTCACTAGTTGGAGCCATATGTAATTAGGCCTATAATATTTGCACGTAGTTAGGCCTATTTCTGTGTTTTTGTGTTAGCGAATATTCATTAAGCAAAGTGTACTCAGATTTGCCAAAGTAGGGGATCTATGAAAATCAACTTTCCCTTTATGTATGGCGTGGTGAGAAAATCTGAAGTGAAATCTAAACCAGACTTGTTGCTTGTGGCTGCAACATGATGCGTGATGGTGTAAGAAAGACGTCAAAATCTATCGACAAATGCAACACCATTCATATGATTGCAGCAATTTTGACCTTTGACAGTGCCGGATCAATGCCTTTGAGCTCCCAGGGCCATTAGTTCATTGAGCATCCGCTTTATCGCTATAATACAGCAACCTCCCCCTCCCCCCCCCCCTGCCTCTTGCCAAATCTACCCAAAAATGAACCCATGACAGTGCCACAAGAGATAATGCCAAAACATTGAAAACACGAATCTGACTTGAAGGGGTGAGGTGGTGGTAGATGTGATACAAAAACATTTTATCTACATTCGAAGGATTGCAATCGTTAGTTTACGATAGTCCTCCCACAAGAACATGAATTTGGTAACAAATGTTTAATTTTTGGTGCGGAATTTTGGTATTGTTCACAATAAAAATATTAAACCATTAAAAAAGGTGGGAGCTACCACAAATTGTGGACTTCACATGGCCACATATTGAAGATATTTTTAAGATGGCTGTGTGAAGTCCACAATTTATGGCGGCTCCCACTTTTTTTAGTGTTTTAACATTTTTATTGTGAACAAGTCCTAAATACCGAGCCGAAAATTAAGTATTTGTTGTCAATTTCATGTTCTTGTGAGTTTTCTTGCCAGCTAGAGGGTAACTCTATCACAAACTACTGCTGCACCTAACAAATTAATTTTTGAAGAACAATTTTGTTTATGCTAGACTTCGCC
Source organism: Lithobius niger (assembly GCA_023313725.1). NCBI lineage: Eukaryota > Metazoa > Arthropoda > Chilopoda > Lithobiomorpha > Lithobiidae > Lithobius > Lithobius niger. The sequence continues at coordinate 9,687 of JAHWFP010160217.1, read as the reverse complement.
AAAAGAGCATTTATTAAAGTTCAACTTTTTTTCCAATTTATTTTGGCGGGGAGGCAGCATTTTCGGCGCCCTTTCCCCTTTTGGCAGCGCGGGCGGCCGTCCCCTTCGCCCCCGCCCCCCCCCCCCCCCCTCTTGCTCGGGCACCACTTACAGACACATAGCAGCTTGTCTCTTCGCATCAATTTTTTTTTTATTGGCAAAAACAATGTAATTACAAAACAGCAAAATAAATTGCAAAAATAAAAATGACAAATTGCAGCATAAAAATGGGGAAGGAGAAAACAAAAATGGCAAACAAAACCGTCACCAATAAAATAACAGCAAATAAAAACTACAAAAAGAAACAAAACAACACACTTTCTTTCCCAGGTAAAAAAAAAAAAGGAAAAAACGAAAAACGAAAATAGATAAGAAAGGAAAAAAAAGAGGGGAAGGGAGCAAGAAAGAATATACAGAAATAAATAATAATGAAAATAAGATAGAAAAAAATAAAATAGATAAAATGAAAATAAAAATTCGAGGGAGTTCCTACATTGTCAGGTGATTTTCAAAATTCTTCAGACGATTTATAAAAGGATCAATTTTCTTTGTCCATCTGGTTAGGCCTTAACCCTCTAGCTGTAATCTGTTGAACTAGAAATTCTCTTCCTAGCATGTTTGCAGTACCAAACACTCCTAAACTTCAATAGCAGTGTTTCTAAAACGTTTTCTAATCGCGACCCCATTTTGCAAAATTTGACCCCCTGGAGACAGGTCATGACCCATCCATACCGGTAATACAAATTTAATGCTTTGTAATTATAGACGGGTTACAAAGTAGTTTACTCATTTTTTTTTTTGACGTAACAATGCGCTTGTTTTTCTGAGCTTAACTACTCCGAATTTGATACAACTTTTATTAATTTTCCACAGTCATCAGTCCCACTAAATAGGAAAACCCCGATTCGCGCAGGTAACAAAGGAAAAAATGGAACAATTGCTTCAACGGCATGTCGTCACAAATCATTGTACAGTACTCTGTACCAAAGCCCGGAATTCATACATTTCCTTTGATTTGAACTGAAGTTTCAATGTTGAGTCTGAAGATAGTTCAATCAGTGAAAAAAATATTGCTTCCTCACTTTGAATTTTGAAATTGAGAAAGCAATATTTAAAAAAAAAATGACACTGTCCGTTTCGTTATGTTCGTCTTGTCTTAATATTATTATGCCTGTGCTTCAGTCCAGAGATTACACATACTTTCTCTACCTGCCATCATCAATAGACTGTCAGCCTCGATATAAACTCGGCTGTACTGTTTGGATGCTGATAAAAATTAATCGTTTCGTAACTCGGGCTCCAGACGCTTTAAATTCATCTGAGGTAACAACTTTTCGAAAAAGAAAATTACGACGAATCATTCCTCAACTACAGCTTTTCAGTTACTGGTAATGAGAACCTATTCGCGACCCCAGGATTACTTCTTCACGACCCCAGGATTACGTCTTTTAAATACAATAAGAACAATCAAAATCCGCAGCGTACAGCATTTTATGCAATAAAAAGAAAGAATTCGAGATTTACCAATTTTACTACCATTTAGTAACAATGACCAGTAGAGGCCGTTGTTACCAAAGTGTGTATATACCTAACTGCAGTTTAAATTACTTGTGAGTTTTCGTATTGTATTTTTTTCCCTTTTTTAATCAAATCTTTATTCTTTTTGGTCATAAAATTAAAAAAAATTTACCCATACAAGTTAAAACAGTAAAACTTGTTGAATTGTTCTTTCCGATGAACGAAACTGCATTACGATTGGTATGGAAATATTAATTTGTGAGTTACAGCAATAGTTTATGACAGAGGTACCCTGGCAAGAAAACTCACAACAACATGAATTTGTCGATAAATACTTAATTTTCGGCCCGGTATTTCGGTAAATATGTTAAAACGCTTAAAAAAAAACGTGGGAGCTGCCACAAATTGTAGACTTCACACAACCGTCATGCTGGTAAATCATCAATTTGATGGCTTTATGAAATGTGGACTTCGTACCACAAGTTTTATCATTTTTATTGTGAACAACACCCAAATTCTGGGCCGAAAATTAAAGATTTGTTGCCAAATTCATGATTCTGTTAGTTTTCTTGCCAGTCAGAGGGCACCTCTACATAAACTAAATACATTTTCTTTTAAAATGTAGACAAATATTTTTGTCTTGCACTTATACCTACCTACCTCACCCCATTCGTGTCAGATTCGTGTATTTTCAGTGTGTTGACTTCGCCTCTGTGACACCGTGATAGGTTGATTTTTGGATGAACTTGGGAAGAGGTGTCTGGGAGTGTGAGGAGGAGATTGTAATCTGCTGTACAATAGCGATACAGCGGGCGCTCAAAGAGCTACTGGCCCCAGGCGCTTACACGTCCTGCTCCGGCACTGCCATTGAGGAAGATTTAGTGCAGTGGTTTCCAACCTTTTCTACAGTATACCTCCCCATTGGAACTAGCAGGCAATGGCACCCTCCTCCCCCTCCAAAAAAAATAGCTGTTTAATTTTTTTTCACCACGATAAGGCAGTGTTGCCACATGAGAACCAAAATGTCTAGAATGTTGGCGAAAATGGCTGTAGATTGCACACAAAAATCTATAGATACTTAAAAATGAAAATTTCGCTTGCCTCATACAATTTCGACTTTTTTTGTAACGCACAGTTAAAAATATAAGAAAAATCGTCATTGATATATTGGGCGCTTTTATACAACGACTCGCCTTTGCATTCTCGAAGCTAGAATAGAAAATCATCTGAAATTCAAACATGGCGGCGAATTTAGCTCTGCCGTTTCAGAACGAAAACAGTCAGTAATGCGAGTTCAGCAGTAACTGAGAAATGGTTTCGTCAGGAGGAATTTCTTGTCTTATTGCCACTGATTATAAGATTGCAGGTCTTATAAGTCCAGGTCGCCGTTGTTACCATGGCAACGACAGCTTTCCATCTAGCAGCGAGAATGCACAGGCTATTCACTGCATAAATGCGCCTGTATAGTACGGCTTCAGTAGCGGCTCGCGCCTCCCCTGCAGCAGCTCCCGCCTCACCGGTTGGGAAACGTGGACTTAGTGCATAGTTTTCAGTTTAAATATAAGGTATCCACACACGCATTTACATTGATACGCATAGTCGGTAAGGTCTATTAACTTTTAAATCACTTTCTTTCAGGATTTGAACTTGGAAGTACTGTCCAGTCTCACACGAAAGGCATATGGATATGGTGTCGCCGTCATCCAACGATGTCAGACACTACTCTAATTTTAATGGATACTGAAGGACTGGAAGATGTGGAGAAGGTAACACAATAGAATAGAATAGTTTAAATTAAAATTACTGATAATACCACTGGTAACTGACGCATTTGGCAACAACAGATGATTCAAGAAATTCAAGCTTAATTTAAGTACAGATAACTTTTCTCAATCACGCATTGCATTCCCAAGCTGATAAAAACACTTCATTTATAGTATTCCGTGGTTTTTTTTTTTCAGTTCAGAATGCAACTCGTGATTATCGAAGAATAATCCGTATTAAACTATGCTCTTGTGGTATTATTACTGATAATTTAAGCACTTGCGTAAGAATTGGATAAGGAATAGATTACTTTCTAAACTTATTTCGTCACACGATAGGGAGTGCAACAGTGGTGTGTTTGTCCTCTGCAGGATGTTTCCATATTGAATTATGCCTGTAGCCATTGTCTGATTAGGCCTATAATTGAGTATTCACTCCTATAGGCTAGTTTTTGTTAGTAAAAATTCACTAATGAGCATTTTAAAATTTTATTAGTAACTAATGAAAATCTTAGGTACCGGCCCTTGAAGGAGCACTGGGCCTCGAACAAGCGCCAGGGCTTAGCTCATGCTAAAATAAAATGTTAGTAAGCCAGTACGACATTAAGTACACGGTGGGGCATTAGAAACAGGTATGTACCTTGCATACTCTCTTTTTACTGGCCGAGTTCATTATGTGTGTGTGTGTTTGCCCAAAAATAAAACACTGGAAGTTCCAAGGAAAAAAAGTCGTGCCCGTACGGAGAATTAATTAGTAAGTTTTGTTTTACATGCTCAACTTTTTTTTAATTTGAGTTAATAACACAGAGAGGAATAGGGGCTGACTTTCCTCACATTCCCAACACAGAATGCCAAAGATTGATATTTCTGCCTTTTACAGCTCTCTAATAGCCCGAAATGGACATGTTTAGTTCTGAAAGATTGGAATGTAATCTTTCCTAATTTTTCCATCAATACTAAACGAAATTGTTTTACTTAGATAGCAACCATCCTACGCCCATTTTAAGGTGACGAGGTAATGGTGTAGCGGCGAAAGCGTTTGGTGATTTGTACAATTTAAAGTGCTCTTTCGAGCTCGCTAATAGCATGAAATCGACATGTTTAGGATATTCTGAAATCTGGGAATCTATTCATTCCATCAATCCTAGCCGAAATTGTTTACTTTAGATAGGGACCGTATGATACCAGTTTTAGCTGCTATTTTCGATTTCAAAGTGCCATTGTAATGTTCATATTTGTGTTTGTATCTAAGCTAACACTTTTGGTTAGGATTTAATGACGGAAAGCGAAAGGCTCAACAAGCGTTAAATAAAAACAGATGCAAACCTATTTACGTTGCCTTTTGGACTTACGTCAGACTGTATGAGCGGGGAATCGAACCCACGACCTTTGAAACCGAAAGCCGAGGTCTTACTGCTGAGCCATACTGACACGGCCAAAAGGAAACGTCCATAGGTACGTGTTAATTGCTACCTATGGACATTTCCTTTTGGCCATGTCAGTATGGCTCAGCGATAGGACCTCGGCCTTTGGTTTCAAAGGTCGTGGGTTCGATTCCCCCACTCAGGCAGTCTATATAAGTCCAAAACCATGTCAATTTCGGGCTATTAGAGAGCTCACAAGAGCACTTTGAATTCGAAAATCACCACACGCTTTCACCGCAACACCATTACCTCTTCACCTTTAAATGGTCGTAGGACGGTCGCTACCTTAACAATTTTTGTAACAATTGATGGAAATAATTGCTTCTCATCTTTCAAAACATTCTAAGCATGTTCATTTCGGGCCATTGGTGAGCTTGCAAGAACACTTTGAATTCGAAAAGCATCATATGCTTTCACTGCTACACCAATATCTCTTTACTTCTAAATGGGTGTGAGACGGTCCCTAGCTAAGCTAAACAATTTCGGTTAGGATGGTTGGAAAGAATAGATTTCCATCTTTCAGAGTATCCTAAGTATGTCCACTTTGGACTGTTAGAGAGGTCGCAAGAGCACTTTGAAACCGAAAATCACCGCATACTTTTGCCACTACGCTATTACCTCTTCAACTTTAAATATGTGCAGGATGGTCCCAAGCTAAGCTAAACATTTTCGGTTATGATTGATGGAAAGAATAGATTGGCATCTTTCATAACATCCTATGTATGCCATTTTGGGCTATTAGAGAGCTCGCAAGAGCACTTTGAATTCGAAATTCACCACGTGCTTTCGCCACTACGCCATTACCTCTTCACTTTTAAATGGGCATATGAACTGGTCCTTAGCTAAGCTAACCAATTTCAGTTAGGATTGATGCCAAGAATAGATTGCCATCTTTCATAATATCCTAAGCATGTCCATTTCGGGCTGCTAAAGAGTTTGCAACAGCACTTTGAACACGAAAATCACTACAACAACCAATTGAAGGAGGAGCGTTCGCGGGAACTAAGGATGATATACTTGAAATACTATTCTGGGGTTCAATAGTTGCTTTTATGTAAAACTTGTATATCACCTTTCCCGTCCAGAATTGTGTACCGAACGTTTTTGTTTCATGTTATGTTTTTGAGTTGTTGCTGGTTAAGGAGTTACACCGAAAAAATATTTTATTTTGTGTGTGTGTGTGTGGTGGGAGGGGGGGGGGGGGGTAAATCACTCCTTCCTCACCCCTCATAAGCTAACCCACACCCTGGGAGAGTGGAAGCAGGCATTTTCTAACTCAGAAGGCCTGCATAAACAATTTTTTTCTTGGCGTCGTAAAAAACCTGCTGAGTCCAACGAAAATTCTGTATTAGCTAATTAGCTCCTCTACTATTGCATCAGACTTCAAATCATCTTTGTACTGTAGAGCCTTTGTGTGTCTGGCTATAGTAAGTCACTGGTTCACTTGCGTAAAAATCGAAACAAAGTCTGGGGTTTTAAAGTTTTTATTCTTCTCTTGCTGGAGTATGCAAGTAAGGTGTGGTCGCCTTCGTTACGGAAGGATGTCGACCTGGTAGAATCTGTTCAGCGCTGCCTCACAAAAATTCTTCCACATCTAAAATATTTACTAGTCTGCGTGTGTTTGCAGAACTTGAGCCATGATTCCTTCGAACAAGGGGGAATTAAAGTCGGAACTGGCTCCTGTACATAAGATACTAAGTGGTCATGAAGACATTGACCTCCCTCTGTTCAATCTCTGTACTGTGCTCTCCATTCGCGGCCATTTCATGAAGAAAGAGCAAACTTCAACAAGTGGAAGAGCCACTTGTTATAAACAGAATGTCGACGATCTTCCTTCTCCGTGAGGGCGGTCCCTGCCTGGAACTCCCTCACAGAGAGGAACAATTTAGAGCAAAAGCGTAGAAATTTTTCGAAAACACTAAATTCGGTGCTAACAAAGTTTTTGAAAATACCAGATTTTTTTTCTGCATACAATCTGGATTGTCTATCCCTTGACTTGTTTGTTTTGTTCTTGCATATTTTATTTTAGCTAGGATTGGTGTTAATGGGTCGCCCCATTCCAATTACCTTACCACCACATGTGTGATTAAATATTTGTAATATTACGTGGCTGAACAGTGAGAGAGCTTATCCTGGTTGCTGGAGGTTTGGGGATCTGGTCCAACCCCTGGAAAGGGGACCTTGGCAACGACCCTGCCAGGACTGTCGGCCAGGGTACCGTGAGAGACTACCATGCTTCTTCAGCGGCTATGGGATGTATTCAGGCTAATTCTGGACAATCTTTCGGCCCCGACGATGATCGGAGGTTTCCCGGGTCGAATCCCCGGGCTGGCACCTCCTTTTACCAGATTCTTCTTCTCTAAAAAAAACTGGTAATGTTCAAAATTGAGCCGGTTCAGCCATACAAGCATTAATTGCTTCGGCTAACATAAGGCTCGTCAAAAAAAAAAATTATTATTAATATTATTAACTTTGAATATGCAAATGTAACAGAAATAATGCAAATAATTGCCGAAATTAAGAACAGAATTGCAGCAGGAATCGATAGTATAAAACTGACCCTATTGAGAAAGCTACAGAAACCATAGCAATTGCAATATGTAAACTGATAAATCAAATGATTGCTGAAGAAGTATGGCCAGAAATGTTGAAAACACAAGTTTTGAGACCAATATTTAAAAATGGAGACAAAACGGATAAAAATAATTATAGACCAATATCACTATTAGCTACAATAGACAAAATGACAGAAAGGTTTTTTGTAAACAAAATAAGAGTATTCTTGCAAAAAAATCAAAACTCTTACAAAAATACAATATGGATATACAAAAAAAAATAGGAACTACAGAATTATTGGTTGATTTAAATGAATTAATCACAAAAGCACTCAATGAGGGGGAGTTTATAAGAGCAGTATTAATAGACCTACAAAAAGCAATCGATACCTTTGACCCAAAAATATTATTAAAAATGTGAATCTGTAGGTTTAAGAGGTAAAATTTATAACATAATCAAAAGTTATTTACAGGATAGAAAAGCCACAGTTAAAATAAATGACGAATATAGTAACATGAATCAAGTTAAATATGGAATCCCACAAGGATCAGTGTTAGGACCTTTACTTTTCCTTATCTATACAAATGATATAGAAAATGGCATTCAGAGAACAAACATTTATCTATTTGCTGACGATACAATTCTAATTTCAATAAATCGATATTATGAGGTTATGATAAAAAACCTGCAATATGATTTTAATATATTAAATTGTTGGTTTACAGAAAATGAATTATTTACAAGCAAAAAAAAACTATGCAATTAAATATAACTGTACCAAAAATGAAGATACAACAGCTAAAACACATTCTTAAACATCACGAAAATTGTGAAATTTTAAAAGATAATATTGAAAAAGGAGTTTGTCACAATAATTGCAAAAAATTAGAAATTAAGCAATCTGTAAAATACCTAGGAATCTATATTGACGAAAACTGGAATTTTAAAACTCATATAACAAATGCTATAAGAAAACTACGACAAATATTACCAAAACTGTACCAAATCAAAGATATTCGCAGTCCAAAAAATAAAAAAAAGTTATACAATATATGCATCATGGACTGAAAGCCAGTTAAGATACGGTCTGGAAATTTATGGGTTTGCAGCAGACTTCATGATAGAGAGATTTCAAGAGATACAAAATAAAATTGTAAAAGTTCTATTTAAAAGCAATAATAAACATACCAGTGAAATATACAGGGCAAATGTTTTACTTAAAATTTTACAATTACGTAACTATGTGATAATTAAAACAAAAATACTACATAAATACTCATAAAATTTAGTATTGAAAAAAAAAAGCAAAACTTAGAACTAAGATACAAAGATTTGAGGTACCATTATGGATAACCACGTAAGGGAAAAGAAATAAAAAAAATGGTACATACCAACGATCTTTAACAAATTGCCTCATGAAATGCTGCATTATCAAAATATTGAAATGTTACAGAAAGTTTTAAAAGAAGTTTTAGTAAATTATAACAACTAACTAATTGTCTGATGTATGTACTTTTGTTTGTTCTTTTCTGTTTATGACATTTTAAAAGCTGTTATGTTTTGTAAAAAGCCATTGTGTAAATGAGTTTTATGAATTTTTTAATTGTATATATTTCAATTGTATATTTGTTATTATAAAATAAGTAAAGATGTCTCTGATCGTGGAAATAATATTTGTAAATATTTTTAAATTTTATAATTTGTTGACTCAAACAAGTTTTCTTATAAACTTCGAGTCATTACATGTATTAAATTTCTTTTATTTTTAATAACCGTACTTTGGGCGAGTGCTCGTGAAATATTTTTATTTGTTGTGTAACAACAATCTCATTGCAAATGGCTCCCAGAGTATTGTTGAATGTAGTATTGAAGTACATCTACATGATGACCGCCTGGGAATCTGGCTGTTGCAGACTAGGGCCTTAGGGCTTCGGGCAGATGACCAGGAGTGGTTAACGCTCGTTAAACCCTTTAACCCTTTTTGAAGTACATCTAATATTGTGGCAAGAGTCTGGATTGGCG
>JAHWFP010160216.1:9399-37339 GCA_023313725.1 Lithobius niger | reverse complement strand
ACTTTCGAAAATATTGACTGGTCCCTGAAACCAGGGAGAATGAACTACAGAGCAAAATGTCGCAGAAAAAATGAGAGCGGAAATAAAAAGGCAAAGGTAAAAAACACAAATAAAACCATATCGTCTAAAAAGGATCGCGAAAGCCACTCACGCAAAAAGAGCCGCGGGAATGTGTACTTGATATATAGGACTATTCTCCCACTTTTTGATTTGTAGAGCATCCTGCCTCATACTCACTTTTTCGTTCTAATCCTATTACACTAGACTACCTGTGTTACAAACTTCAGATATATTTTTTTGTCGATTTATAATTTGTTGATGTATAGTAGTTTGGGTGAAGTACTGGAGCAATGGAGCGCAATCTAAGTCAATATTTGGAAGCACAACGACGTGTAACTGCAATACTAAGGACAGTTTTACGTCGATCGCGTGTGAAACGTCATTTTGCTCAGCTTTCCGAACGCACGGATCTGACGAGCATTGGCACTGCTATCCACAGCCCTTCTTTGTGAACATGCCTCGTCACATGTAACACCTGTTCTGCGTTCGAATCCGATATAGAGTAGGCACGATGTTTTCAAACAATACCTGCAAATTATGGTATTTTGTTGTTTTGTTTTAAATCAGTAACACTTTTTTAATGAGGGAAAGGATTTAATTCCTAGATATCGGATGGAAATCACGTTTACAGTTTTTATTTATCTTTCAATCAGCCAACCTTAAAATATTGCTCCAAAGTACAAAAATATATTTTAAATAATTTTGCCTCCACACTTCGCTAGACAAGACGATTCTCTTTCATTAGAAACAAGAATGACACTATTCCGTTGGAAAATAACTGAGAAAAAGTGGAACTACGATCGTAACTGAAATACGTTGTAGACCCTAACGCCATCTATAGTAGACAGAATTGAGATAACCAAAGGGGTTGCACTCCCTCTTAACCAAACTTATTGCCAGAGTTACACTATTTTATCTCACCCCCTTAAAAAGTTATTATGGTGTTTTGTGACTTTTGGGACACCCTGTATAGAACCAATGAACCAATTTTCAATTTGTAAAGCTAAAAATGTACGCATTAACACAGACCAGGGCTTTTTAAACGCTATTTTAATATGACTGCAATATGGTATTTTTTTGAGTGTAGCTCCGCTAAGAAGACACTACCACCGCGCATCACGCGATAACCACAAAGACACTTTGCACGTGAGCCCGGACAAGGTTTATCAAAAGAAAAATCCGGAATCAAACTTAGGGTTGAGGAACCATCATGGTGACAAAATGGACCAATATCAGTAGCCAAAATCAAAACAACAACGAGACGCGAAGTCGTTTCTAATTGTTCAAGTCATTCGATTGTTAAAAGATTGATTGTTGATGATAAACAGGCGGTTTTAGGCGGTAATGAACCAAATTCAAGATATTTTCACTTTTCGTCGACCGATTTGGATGTTTGAATATTTGAATACACCATTTTTACGGTTTTCTCGCCACCTTTCCAATGGCCCAAACCCCAAGCAGCTGTCTCTTATTGTTTAGAAATTACAAGGCAAATCCTATCCGATCCGATTGACAGCCAAACCGCAAAGGAAGCGGAGCCTGCTCCATTGTGTCGACAGTGGAATTGATGAGACTCTATAGTTATTTTTGGGGGGTGAATTTTGCTTTCACCTATATATCAAACAAAGACGTTTATCAATTCGTATATAGCTTAAAACGTTGGTATGAACAAGGCCTAGGACCTTTTGAACCCTATTTTAATGTGACTATACAACAATCTTGTTGTTGTTGCTATTCTTGCAGAAATTTTGCTCTCACCTAGATATCGAACCAATGAACCGATTTTCACTTGTTTAGCTTAAAATGAAGGTATTAATAAGGACCAGGGCCTTTCGAACACTTTTTTAATGTGACTAAACTATTCTTCTTGTTGTGTGTTTTTTGTGTCTTTTTCTCTGGAAATCGAACCAGTGAACCGAACTTTCAATTTTGATAGCTTAAAAGAAATGTCACAAAGGCTCTGACTCCTATAACAGTATTTAAGATGATTACAAAATTATTGTTTGTGTTATTTTTGTTGGGATAAGAAAGAAAAATGACAGCTACTAATATCAAAACACGTTTAAACCTTAACTCAGTGCTCTAAAGGAACAGATACAAAAAAAAAAGACGTGTATGCCATCAGCGTCGCAGTAACACGTGTAAAAGAGTAAATGCAGATGCAAACCCATTTACGTTGCCTTTTGGACTTGAATATCAGACTGCTTGAACGGGGAATCGAACCCACGACCTTTGAAACCAAAGGCCTCAGTCCTACCGCGGTGTCAGTATATGGCTTAGCGGTAGGAACTGTGCCTTTGGTCGTGGGTTCGATTTCCCGCTTGGGCAGAGGGACATGTAAGTCCAAAAAGCAACGTAATATAATTAATCCGTATTTATTTAACCCTTCTGAGCCGAATGGATTTCTGTCCTGTTTAATCCTTATTTTTTACGCTTGATTTTTGTGTTCCATTCGTTTTACTTGGTTGGTGTGAGGCGCAGCAAATAAGCATCACTCCTGTGGCAGTTGCAAAGTGTAAGGGTATGTGTATATGTGTGCGTGTTAAATACGGCCTATGGGGGGTGGGGGAGATAAGGCTTAGTGGCGCGTCGACAGCTTGTTCATTAGCGCCAACCTCAGTCACAGGGCAGTGGTCCGGGTTGCCACTGCACCACACATTACAGAGATATTATGCAAACCCCTAATCTAAATCTTGTCAGAAGCAGCATTTCTCTATAGCACAGTCATTGTTTAAACAACAATATAATGTTCATTTACTTATGGACGGGACTGTACTTTCTTATAAGACTGATGTCTGGTAATAATTTTAATACTTGCAAGCAAACACACGTTTTTTATGCAAAATGTGGCTTTTGTTTTGGTAACAGGAGTGACCGGGCCTTCAGTTTGAATCGCCAGGTCACCAAGTCTGTCCCGAAATTCCACATCAGGAGCTTAGACCTAATGATCCGGCTGAAAACTTAAATCGAATTACGTGACGAGCCGGTCACTCGAGCCAACTCTGCCTTTTGTAAACCTTTCTAGTTACAAAAGGACTTCACTTCTTGTCTTGTGTAACTGCAGCCAGTGGTGCTAGCTAGATAGGAAGGAGCAGACAGAGTTGGCTTTAAAATCGACTTAATCGGCTGCTAACCATTACCCTGGTTTCTCGTCGAGCTTTGGACTGGGGAAATGAGAGACAATAGAAAGACCAACACTATAACTTCCCCAAAATTCTACTAAATCTCTAATGGAACACAACACCAAACGTCTTCTCTATTACGATATTCGTCGGACGCATCCAAACCATAGAGAGGAAAAATGGGCGACTATTGTACAGACACAGTACATTCTGCAGCTAGCCTCTGCGTAGCTGCTTGCTTATGCATCACTCCCGTGGTCCATCACTCCCTAATTGTATGTATAAATCTCTACAGCGCCATCATATGACGCTCCCCAATTAATATCTACAACTGAGTCTCTCTATTGTTATTTGTCAGACCAGGAAGGACACTTTGTCGAAATAGCTTGAAGGGGTAAGAGTAGATGCCTACCGAAGTAGTGTTTTAAGGTACGGTAAACATAAATAGAGACCTCAGCCAATTCATTGTAGGAATTGTTCATGGACCAGTCATCCCAACAATGCCAAGATAAAATGAGCAAAGATTATATTCAGCATGGCTGCCAAGTGCCATTTATTCATCTCCAAGTCCACAAATATGCATGGGTGCACAAAACATTGACCCACAACAAACAATACGCACAAAAGGAAAACTAAAAACAATACATAACCGCCGTGACGCAACATTCTTAATATCTACATCGAACCTCAACTGAGACATGAACAACTCGCTAGGCACCTCCAATGGCGAAGTTCAATCTGCACCAAGATTCTCAACACACTTCATTTGGCGATGAGGATGGCTTAAATTTAAAATTAATGTTAATTAAAAAAAATATTTAATTCCCCTGTCATCTCAACTGACCGCTCGTGCACGGAATGGGTTGCAGTCGGAGCAGGAAGGAATTATTAGAGGTATTACAACTTAAACTTAAAATCTAGAACCCTTAAACACCAACTTAACGAAAAAATATAGTAAAGAATTTTATTTCTATTTAACTACCTTCAAATGATGGAGGTCTAAGAAGTGCTGCTCTGGATAGAGTTGGATCCTAAGGCAGCAGGGACTCCAGAGTGGCAACAACAACGTGGAAATTTCTACAAGCAGTTCTGCAGACTGTGGACTGGATGGTTTGCGTTCTTCTAAGAAAGTTCAGGTTGGCGGTGCACCTCTTCGACGAGAAGAACAATTTCTTCATGACAGGTCATTCTTTTTTTGGTTCTGATACGGGATTAGTATGTGGTAGAGCCAATGGTCCATACCACTAGAAAGCTCTCATTGAAGCAATCAATTTAGTATACCTAAATGTCAAAAAACGGTCTAAAATTGGCGAAGATACTGCTGTTTGGCCGGAACTGAATTTTCAACTAGGACCCACACGAGCCGAGTTCAAGTATAAACTGCACACTCGACTCACACCTTATTTCAAGCGCCGTTTCTCTAAATTTAGAACCTAAAGTACTTTTCTTTGCTTTCTATCTTTTCCTTTTCGACCTCATCACGGTTAGGTTTTACATTCTCGGTTATAACTTCTCATTTCCGTAACGTCATACTTTTAGTATTGCTGGAGCTCTTAGCCTTTTCGTTTGGAACTGGCGCAGCCTATTGAACCTAGTAAATTTCATGAAGAACGAGGAAGAGAAAGAGTTCGCCCTGAAGTATGATCACACCTTTAATTTACAGCCAATACGATGAAATGAAAATTAGCCTAGATTCCAACCAGCATCATAAATTTCTTAGATCCACTAATCAACGAGTTTACCCACTGAACTATTTATCACACGGGAGTCATGGCTTTTTTTTTTAATTCTTTGTAAGTCGGATACATTTTGTACCGCCATAAAATTGCAAGTTGGTCACTGTAATTCGTCACACGCTTGAACAGAGCCTGAAGACTGAACAACACTATTCGTTCCTAACGGTGTTGTTCATAAGCATTTGGTGCCGTGTTATAAATTTTGGTGTAAATTACAGCAAAATTGCAAATAGTTCCGAACAGATAAACACACGGACTGACATACATATTAGAGATAAAGGCAGACACAAACTTAAATATTCATGCGTTCCTTCGCTCCTCGGCGAACAGGTAGTTAGTAAACAACCACACAAACAAACCAGGAATCCTATTGTTCCAGTAAAATGAAATTACTATACATTTACTTTCGTTATTTTGTTAATTTCAACGTTCAGATCAGAGAGACTTAATGACCTATAGTGTTACTGCAAAGAAATCCTTCTTTAGTCTTGAAGTTTGATTGTTTAACGTCCTTTATTTACAACTTTTATAAGCCCGTATAACAGCTGAACAGAAGCCATCATCATTCAGGATCTCACTACCGTCCTTTTAACTTTTCTTTAGTATAGTTTCCACAGAAGTTGCAATCTGTCTCCATTCCGTATTTAATGACACATAAAAATGAGCAGTGTATTCAAGACTTAACATCTTTACAAAGTGCTGATTTCTTTTCTTCTTCCAAGAAGCGGGGGATGGACATGGGATCTTTGGCTACCTGGAATATTATGTAAAGAAACTTATTGGCTTAAAGGCCGGTTGCGACCAAATTAGCATTGCAGCATCTAGGCCTATTGAGTTCTCTCTCGCAGTAAGCAAAGGAATGCACAAAGCAAAACTTTTAAACGTAGTAAATAAGCCGCGTGACTCCTTAATTACTGAGTAAAAATTTGGTACGTCCTCGTGCACCTGGAAACAAGCTATAAAGACTAACGATATTAGTGTCACTAGATGGCGCCAGGGGACTTTCTTTATATTTTTTTCCGTGGCGCCATCTAGAGACATCAGTATCGTTAATCTTTACAGCTTATTTCCAAGTCCACGAGGGCGTACTTAATAATTAAGGAGTCACGTGGCTTGTTTGTAGCATTTAAAAGTTTTGCTTTGTGCATTCCTTTGCTTCCTGCGAGAGAGAACTCGATAGGCCTAGATGCTTCAATGCTAATTTGGTCGCAACCGGCCTTTAATGTTTGATGTAAACCTTATTTTTAGGGTTATTAGTAAATTCGTAGCATTTTTATTTTGGGGAGTGTACAAAGCGGCACCAAGTCACATGCGAAGTTCATTCTTGGAACAAGACTCGTTAATCAGAACTGCTGCAAGCGCTTTTCTTTTGACGAGACTGACATTGCGCGCATCCACTGAAACTGAAAAGAACTTACTGTGATTTTTCCTAGACCCACGAAAGGAACAGGGGGCCAAATATCGGACTATAACGTTACGTCTTGGTCTTAATTTACACACACCGTAATAAGAAAAAATTCTTCCAATTATTAAACGCTGTAGAACAATACACGTAGAATCAGAATATTTATTCAGGATTGTATTATTTTTGTCGAAAAGCCAAGAATGAGTAATTTCAGTCACCCGTCCGAAACAAAATTTCGTTAAGGCTACATTCGAACTTCAGAACATTGGTACTCAGAATAAAGGGGGAAAATGAAGTTGTTTCAGTATCACCATTAAGAAAACATTTGAAAATATGAATAGTCAAAAGAAGGTCATTAGCCTGGCTTTAATGCAAATTACCCCAATTTGTGACTATCGGAAAACTGTGCTGACTATGGTGTACCTCGATTTGGTAACATGATTAGGTACATTTTTTAAAATTTTATGTGAGAGAAATACCAACCGGGATGAAATCTCTGGGGAAGAAACCATTCCGGGAGGAAATGATTAGGGTGGAAACATCACCAGGAAGAATTAATGCGGGGAGGAAAGGATTTGGGGGGAAATGATGGGGAGGAAACGATGGGGAGGAAATGATGAGGAGGAAATGATGGGGAGGAAATGATGGGGAGAAAAACGTACATCACCCTTTTCCAAACCAACCCTAAAGTTCTCATCGCAAAAATTTACTATTGCCCCTTCCTAAGTTAATTCGTGCACTCCCCAGTTGTCATTTCTGCAACATAGTGTACAGAATTACAGTTGCAAACGAGGTACAGCTTTGCAGATGAGGTACATTTTCTGGCAAGTCACATTTGCAGATTAGGTACATTTGCATATGAGGTACAGGTTTGCAATATCGTTGAAGCTTTTAGCTTAAGGCAATTACTTTTGCATAATGTCAAGACCTTTCAACGACTTCCATAGGAGATTTTGATGAGTTTGCATTCTTGTTGGTGATGGTCTTTCAATGCTACGAAGAAAATTTCCAATCTTAACGAACGTGATAGTATAAAAGAAATAGAGTCATTGGCATAATAACACGTTAGAGAGATACGGTGTACGACTAGAACACCGAGTAAATTCAACTTGACTGAAAGAAAAGTTACTGAATCCTGTTCAAGGTTTTCTTCTTAGCATTGAAAAACCTCACACGATTATTAACCCTTTAATGCCCATGCCGAACTGGAAGATTTTTTTTTAAAGTCATATATGAGAGTTGGGTCAGTCGCTGGATTCAAGCCGGCATTCACTTGGTTTGAAGACGAGGACGCTAACCACTGGGCTGTTGCCACTCTCTTTGTTCGGGGTCCCCGGGGACCCCCCACAAAGCTCGCGTTGCGCGTTGGGACTTAGTTTTTTGCCGTTCCGTAGCCGTCTACATATGTGGCCGTAGGGCAGTAAAGGGTTAGAGGCTACTAGGTGATGGTATTTAGGTTCTGATGCTACCATATCACCTGCCGCAAGTTTAGCTATTAATCGTTCATCTTGAAATTGTTTGGGCTCCTGTAAGACTTCTTCGCTGAATGGAAAGTATAAAAAGGAATAAGTTTCATCTTCAAGCAGATCATCACAAAAGAAGCAGCGCCTGGTGCTGTTTTGTGCTGGAAAGTAGGGTGTACTACAGCTTCTGGTTTTTCAGGATCTTGGCAAATTTTGCAGGCGTCCCAAGTGGTATGTTGTCAACGTTCTGCAATACAATCTTTTACAGTTCTTGATCAAAACGCTGTGTCATGATTATTCAACGTTTTCAAAGTCTTTTTTTACACATGCATTGCCACTCACAACTTGAAAAAAAAAAACATTTGGGACTTACATTGTAAAAATAGACGTTGTGATCCACAACGTCTATCACGACACCTTATATGTCTCTTTTTTTGCAATACGTTGTGGTCACAACAGGTTGTAGTTTACAACACCTACAGTAGACGTTGCGTTTTACAACACCTACAACGCATGACTTTATTGTGTTATGCCGTAAGTCACTATCTAATCTTTGTTTTGTTATTTTGAAAAGTCGGTGGGAAGGGTTACAGCCGATTGGTCACCCTACAGCCCACGGGAAAAAGGAGGGTCAGACTCGGTGACCCGAAACTTCGGATAAGATCTGGTGACTTAGCCTGACCTGGTTAGCTGAACTGGTTCAGATCCCCAAGTAAGCCTCAGACTAAAATGAGTGATTTTTATTTCCTATATATGTAAGTACCGAAAGTGATTACCACTGTTTCTATGGAACATATGTTACGGTTCTTCGGAATATCCACCGAATAATAATAAAAAAAATAATAGTAAACAAAGTTACAATTTTTTTCTAAGAGAGCCAGCTTTATTAAAATTTACTACTAAATTCTGTTCTTTAAGTAACGATAATAAAAATTGTTTTATTATACTATTTCCAAGCGTTGCAATGAAGAATATAATGTACGTTGCAAATTTAATTTGTAACAATCCAGGCGAGGGAATATCGGATTAGATCCCATTTAAGACAAGCAAATCCAGCGTTTTACAACTCTAGTAATATTAGCTGTTCGTTACAATGGCTTATTCACCATTCAGCATTCATCAGCCGGGGAGGGGGGGGGAGGCTCGTATTTGATTGATTAAAGTGAACAACTAAAGCATTTGCTGCAGTAAAAAAAAAAACGCTGTATGAGCGTTTACAAGGAAAATATTTAAATATTTCTCGGACCTTATTTTCAGTTGTTACCCTTCCCGCCCAAGATCATTGGATCAACCAGGTACAACCGACTAGGTCAGCAGGTAAATCCGGATTTGGCTTGGTCACTGGGTCAAGCCATGTTGTCCGGGTCACTGGGTCTTGCTGGGTCACCGGGTCTGACAGGTTCAATCCGGAAAAACTTGTTTATGTGCTCAGCTGGTATCTTGACTGAGTTCTCTTTTGAGGTCTCCGACGACCTTCGGGGCAGCGACCACTTCCCTGTGGCTCTGACTCAGGGAAGGGGGAGGGGAGACCTTAGCTTTTGGCAGGATAGGGATCCCTGCTCTAGGAACTGTCCAGTGGACCTTGGGTCACTTCTAGGGGACTTTGCCCCGTGGATGGCCAAGTGGAGTGGAGAAAACAAAGCCACTGATGGCAGAGCGGGTGTTGGGCCCTAAAGTCGGACCCGTCCGAGTTGGTGGACGTGGGCTTGTACGGTTGCTGTGCGGGATAGACGTGCAGCGTGGCAACGCTACTGCAGAAGGCCATCGGACTTCTCCTGGTTCGTCTTCTGCGGTGTTTCCGATGAGTCCCGGTTTATTCTCCGCAGGGAGAAGTTGCAGTACGGTAGGCAGCTCTGTGAGAGTATTTCCCATAGTAGCCACCCAGCCAAGGTGTGGGGGTTGCTACGTCCTCTGGATAAAAAAGTCACCGTCTCCTGGGTTTTCGACTCTGATGGTGTGGTCCTGCGGGGGACTCGGATGGCTGAGGAATTCAATCGTAATTTTTCAGCGTTCTACGGTTCTCCTTTGGGCCCCCGTCCTGATCTTCTGCCGGCTTCTGGGGTGGGTGAAGAGGGTGTTGCTCCCCTTGATTGCCCTCTGATGGGCTTGGAGCTGGCTGCGGCCCTTGCGTCCTGCAAGATTGGGGGTGCCCCGGGGATTGACAGGGTGTTGTATCGACAACTGGTGAACATGGGTTCCGAGGCCCGCCAGGATCTGCTGGCGTTCCTGCAGTCACGATATGATGGGGCGCCAGTGCCGAGTGCCTGGCTGTTTTCCATTCTGACGCCTGTGCTGGGCAGAGGGAAGGCTCGATCCTCTGTTGTTAGTTACTGGCCTATTGCCCTGCTGTCATGCATTCGTAAAGTTTACGAGCGCATTTTAGCTAGACGGCTGGAATCGCACTTGGAGGGTGGCAATTGGCTCTTTGACAAGCAGTACGATTTTCGCAAACACAGAGGCGCACAGGATGCCCTCTTGCTCCTGGAGTCCAGCATCCGAGAAGCCTGGGTGAGCGGGGATGTCGTCATGGCGGTGTTCTTAGACATCAAAGCCGTGTACGATACGGTTGATCTGGACTGGGTCGAGGCATCTCTTAGGCGCATGGGGACCAGTGGGAAGCTTGAGCGTGCTATCCTTGGTCTCCTGCGTAATAGGAGGCACGCCACCAGAGTAAATGGCCACTGGTCGAGCGTCAGGGATACGGACCGTGGCCTGCCGCAAGGCAGCTGCCTGAGTCCTCTACTTTTCGCAGTGGCAATTAATGAGGTCTTGGTGGAGCTTGCCCTCAGCTCCAATGTGGTGGCCTATGCCGATGACATTGCGGTGTGGGTGGTGGGGTGGGATCTGTCCTGCCTCCTGGCAGCATTGGAGGCCATTGTGACCAGAGGTCAGGCCCTCTTGGCCGACAGAGGGCTGGCGTTGTCGCAGAACAAGACTGAGGTCTTTGTTTTCTCAAGGGGCCCTTATGTACCGGTAACGCTGAGGGTGGGGTCGGTATGTGTGACTTCGTCCCAGTCTGTCCGGTACCTGGGTGTTCGTCTGGACTGCCAATTGTCGTGGGTTGAGGAGGCCATCGCTGTCCGGGAGAAGCTGGACTCTCGGCATAGGACACTTCGGGCGCTCTCATCCAGTCGGCTTCTCGCTAGGAGGGCGGTCTTGTCCACCTTTTACAGAGTTTATGTGAGATCCGCTGCTGATTTCCACCTGCCATTCCTGGCCACGTCGAAGGGTGCTACGGAACGGGTGCAGGTGGCTGTGAATACTTGCCTCCGGACTGTGACTGGCTGCTTGCCTTCCACTCCGGTCCTGGCTTTGGTGGTCGAGGCCGGAGAGCAGCTGGTGTGTATCAGGGCGAGAGAGCTTCTGGCGTCTCTGTGCCTCCGTGCGGTGGCGAGGGGTGGCTCAGACCCCATTGCCAGTATCCTCATGGATTATGGCTTGCTGAGCCCTCCGGAGAGGTTCTAAAACGCTTCCGCCTTCCAGTTCTGGTGCGCCCGGTGCGTCCTTGGGCTTGGTGTGGTGAACTGGCGGAAGTATGTATTTTGGAGGGTGCAGACGTTGAGGGGGAGGTTCGCATCTTTTGTGATACTTCCGTCTGCCAGAAAACCTGGTCTGGTGGCATCAACGTGTTTGTGCAGGACTTCAAGCTCTGTTACTCACGACAGCTCCAGTCTGTACCCTCGAGCTTCGTTGTGGAACTGGTGGCACTCTCTGTTGCGCTGGACGTGGGTTTGGACCTGCATGTTCCCCGTCTTGGCGTTCTCTCAGATTCTGCAGCGGGTATTCAGTTCCTGCAGCGATCTTTCCGGTCGCTGGATGTGCACCACCCATTAGCTATGGAAATTGGTGCAAAGCTGTTCAGCTGATGCCCTCGCAAGGGGCAGGGAGGGTGGCCCTGTGCAGTTTGCTCTGTCTCACAGGGACCTGCGGCCGGTGCTGCAGTCCTTGTCCTCTGTGGAGTGGCAGGCTGAATGGGATGGCAGCGACAAGGGCAGGCACCTTCATGCCATTCACCCGTCTGTTACTGTCCCTGTAGCTCTTGGGATCCTCTCTAGGCACGATGCAGGGCTTCTGTCACGTTTGAGGACGGGGCACGCTCTCCTCAATGGCCATATGTGCAGGCTGGGTTGGAGGCCATCGCCGTTGTGTGACTGTGGAGAGGCTGAGGAGTCTGTGTCGCACTTCTTGCTGGACTGCAGGCAGTGGGCACAGTACCGGCGAGTTGCGCTGCAGAGGGGTGGGGCTGGGTGAGGTTCTGAGGGTCTCCCTTGCAACTGGGATTACGCGGGCAAATTTCCGGACAGTCCTGAGTTTTTGTGCAGCGACCGGGCGTTTTTTGGCATAGGGTATTTTATCAGTATATGGTTTGTGAGCGGCACCGATTTTTCGGCTTTGTGTTTCTCTGTATAGGTTAAGTTTAGTTTTAAGTTTAGAGGTGGAGTGCATAGCGCACGGCTTGTAATCTCCAGTAAGTTCAATAAATAAATAAATAAGACATTACATGTGCACGAAAACAATGTGAAGCGATTAAAGTGACTGTTGTCCTTCCGGTTTTACTTACAGTCTTCCTTTTAGCCGGCCTCCAGGATTATTAAGTAGATAACGGGAAAATAAAGGTGATTTGATTTATTTTATTTCACATGCTTGATTCCAGTGCATCAAAACGTTTACCATGGCCTTTCAAAATATTTAGAAAGAAGCTTTCTTTAACCGACCAAACTTTTCTATTTTGTTTCAATCCAAACAGAAAAATAGGGTCACTTTTGCTGTACTTGGTTGTAGATAAAATTTTACAACAAAAATAAAATAATCAGTTTAGAGAGAAAAGAAATTATAGAAACGTTTCGTCGGCTAAAGTGAAAAAAAAATGGCATTTCTATAAGAAGTTCTCCTGATGTGTGACTTGCGATATATCTTTCTTTACAAGTACAGTAAAAATGCCTACGACGAAAACACTAACAAATTACTCGCCACTCAAAATAAAAATTATATATTTTAAGCCTGACTGGTTTAATTTAGTAGCATTTTATTATTGAAGCATGAATTTAGTGCTCCTCTGACTACGCTGAGGTTGGCCAACTCGAGGCTTTCGGTTAAATGGTTAGGGCCAAAGTAGGTTTAAATTAATGTCTGGGAATAGGGGCATACATAAAAAGAATTCAAGTAAAGTTAGTCCTAAAGAAGTCCTTTGGAGACATGACTTGTTGCTGGTTAAGCTGATGGGATTAGGAATGACTCTTTCAACTATAGGTAAAAGCCACAAGTTGGTTGGCTACACACTCTACCATCGTGGTCTTACATTTGATGTTTGACTTTTGAAATACGATATTGTTACACTGTGTATGATGTAGTTGCCTAACTATTTTCCAAATCTTCTCAGCTAATTGTCTTTCCCTTGGTTAGGTTAGGTTAGGTTGTCATCGTCAAAAACGTTGCCGAGTCCAATTGCAAGTGCTGTCATCGTCATCGTGTGGTATTTTCATTGTCAAGCCGTCATTTGCCATCATTGCTTTCATTGCCATCATGCTGGTATTGCCATTACCGTGGTACTATTGTGATGGTGTATTAGTTGTGCGTGGTGCGGTATTGAATTGCGAGTCCAAACATCTAAAATGCTGGGGGTCCTTCAATACAACGTAACTGGAAGCATAAATCAAAGCTAATTAAAGTTAATAAAGGGTACGTTGAGAGTAAATAATAAATAAATCAAGACAGAATAGACAAACCAATATAAGTGCATAGGGGTAATAAGGGTCTGTTAGGGTACTATCAGAGTAAATTAGGATAATAGGTGTAAATAAGGGTATTGAGGAGTAAATTAAAATAAAGGCACATAAGTGCAAATAAGTATTCGTAAGGGTAAATAAGGGTACATAATGGTGCATACGGATACATAAGCATGCACAGGCATAAATAAGTGCACGTAAGGGTATGTAAGGGAAGAGTATGCATAAGGGTAAGTATAAAGCCCATTTTGCCGGCCCTCAGCCCGGCCGGCTAATAATGGTTTCTTTTATCAGAAAAATACTTAACCTTGTTAATTTTAGCATTACATTGTCCCCAATGGAATGTTTCCATGCATGTTTCTTAGTTGCGTGTAACTGCCTGCTTGCGTGCCTCTACTGCACCTGCGCGGCACAGTCCTGCTTTATAAAAGCGAGAACGCGAACGCTTTCGACATTCATTTTCCTCTCAATGTGTCTGGCGGTGACTCAAGAGGGGAGGCAGGGCAGGATTAGGTTAAGTATTTTTCCGGAAAAGAAACCATTTTTAGCCGGCCGGGCTGAGGGCCAGCAAAATGGGCTTTCTTGTTGACGAAAATTCTTAACCTCGTTAATTTTAGCATTTACAAGAGACCTCGTCAAAGACAGATGGTGGGCACCGCCTTGACGAGCGCACTGGGATGCAAGCAGGCTGTCCCCCAAAAAATTTTTATCTGGAAGAGAAAAATTTTGCACTTTATTCAGAACAATGGTGGTGAAACAGGAATTTGGTCTCTTTCGTGGTGATTGGTGGCCCTGAAAAGGACTGTTTTTTTTTTTAAGGTTGGGTCTTGCTTCTTTCATTGGATGGCCTGCTTCGATCATGGTTGGCTTGCTTCCATCATGGAGTGCTTGCTTCAGCTTCGTTCTGACTGCTTAAGGGGGGCTTGACCACAGTTCTGGCTGCGACGATAGGTCCCAGCCGGTGTAGTCCATTTTTTTCTCTTGACATGTCACTCAGGTAGTGGGATGCAAAGGTTGTCTGATATATAAATAGAAATAAATATAAATGGAAATTTTCGCTGTTGGCTTATTTTCCAATTTTCCTTAAGGTTGTCTGATGACGCCAAGATCCTGCCAGGATCTCTTCTATTGGAGTGGCGTTGGGCCCACGATGTGGAGATTGCTCTGACTCTGTCACTCTCATGCTTTTGCTCGTGCTTTGCTTGTCGTATGCAGCTTCGATGGTCTTCTTGATCCAGCGGGATACCATTACTGCGGATGTTTCGCCAGATTGTGAGTCTGTGGGTAGGAAGAGTTGATTTCTTTCTTTGCGGATGTCTTCGTGTTGGGTCCGAGTTAAGTAGAAACGTAATGCACAGATTGGGCATAACAGGCGTTCAGGTTCATTCCGTATGATGTTGGATAGGGCTGGAAAGGTGATTGGTTTTGATGGATCTGAAGGTTTTTGAGTTTTTGCACGAAAATTTGTTCCGGAATGGAGAGTTACAGAGATGAAATTCGGGCCGAATATGCAGAAGGCTGGGTCGGCTGAAAGGACTTGTATTTCGGAGCAGCGTAGACTGGCTGCTAAGGTTACTAAGAAGACCGGGTTAAGAGGAGAAGGGAGCTGTCTTGCATGGGTTCGTATGGATCTTCCATTAGGGATTGAAGGACGAGTGAAAGGTCCCAGTCGGTCATTGTTCTCCGTTTTGTTGGACGTTCGTTTTCGAAGGAACGGAGTAGTGCAGAAATACGATAGTCATCTATGAGTTTTGTTTTGTCAGCTGCTTTGAAAGCTGAGTTTAGTGCTGAGCGGAGACGAGGATTGCTGAGTCTTTGAGTTTTTCTTTGTTGAATAGGTCAATGCAGAATGTTAAGAGGTCAGGAAGAGGGGATCGATTGGATTCGTTTTCCTTGTGATGCACCTATGATTCCATTTGGACCAGTGGCTGTCGTACATTCAGTTTGTTGAGTCCCTGGTTGCCTTTGAGGTG
Source organism: Lithobius niger (assembly GCA_023313725.1). Lineage (NCBI taxonomy): Eukaryota > Metazoa > Arthropoda > Chilopoda > Lithobiomorpha > Lithobiidae > Lithobius > Lithobius niger. The sequence continues at coordinate 21,854 of JAHWFP010160216.1, read as the reverse complement.
ATGCGTTCGGCCTCGTCTCGATGAATTCCAGCCTTCTTGAGTAGTTTTATGATAGTAGCCACCCGTGTAAGTTTAGGTTGGCTAGGTTCGGGTGGAGTTTTGATCCTTTCTGTTGTGACAGAAGATCGGGAGAAGGGGAAGACTTCTTGGAGTGTCGACTACCAGGTTTAGAATGTGGGGGAACCACTGTGCTGATGGCCAAAGGGGTGCGACTAGGAGAAAGAGGCTTTGGCTTTCTTCTATTTTCTGAAGGACCTGCGGTAGCAGTTTGAATGGTGGAAAAGGGTATACGTAAAGGTTGTGCCAAGGGTACGTCAGGGCGTATACTGCCATTGCCTTTTCGTCTGGGATGTAATGGGGAAGTCTGGCATTGTGCTTCGTGGCGAACAGGTCTACCATCGGTGTGTCCCAGATGTTGAAGAGATATTCGCAGATGGATTTCTTGAGGCTCCATTCGCCTATCGGAGGTTTCTGGCGTGATATAGAGTTTGCAGTCACATTCCTGTTTGTTACCTGGTATGTGTAGTGGGAGCAGGGTGATGTTGTTTATGATGATGAGGTTGAAGATTTCCGAGGTAATTCTGTGAAGGAGTCTGGATTTTGTTCCCCCTTCCTTGCGGATGGAGGCCAAAGCTGTGGTGTTGTTGGCTTGAATCTGGATCACTTGGTTTTGGATTTGGGTCCGAAAGTGTTCGAGGGCTAGTTGGAATGCTCGTAATTCGAGGATGTTGATGTGTTCTTTGTTGCTTTTCAGCCAGTGCCCCGAGATTTCTTGGTTGTCTAAGTGACTCCCCATCCTTCGTTTGAAGCATCTGTAAAAAAGGGGCAGTTGTGTGGTGGTTCGTGGAGAGGTACAGTTTTTGCTAGGTTTGTGATGTCCGACCACCATAGGAGGCTTTCGTGGGGAAAGTCGTTGTCGAGATTCTTCTTTCCATCTGGCCGTTCTTGGTAATCCGACCAGCAATCGATTCGGTGGTGGTGAAAGGGCCTAACCATCCATCGACCGTAGGGCACCAGGTTTGCCATTGCATCCTTTTCCTGATGAGGGAGTTCAACTCTCAGAGTGAAAGGGAGGGTTGCTTTCGGAGTTGACGAATGTGTTTTAATAGGTCTTCGCTTCGTTACAACGAGGGATTGATTCTTGCCGATAGTAGATTGAAAGAGGCCTCTAGGGATGTGGAGGTTTGTACTGGGGTATAAGGCGTGATTTTGCTTGTTTTACGCTGAAGCCCAATTAATTCAGCAGGCTGATTGACTGATCTGTGTTGTGTAATAGGCGAGAGGGGCCTTGGTTGTTGAGTGCCCAGTCGTCGAGGTAAGCATTCGCTTGAATTTGATGTTGGTGTAGAAATACCAGGATGGGTTTTAGTATCATGGTGAAAACTCTTGGTGCTGCGTTCAAACCGAAAGGGGGACAGCTGAATATGTAGACCTTTCAGTTGTAGATAAAACGGAAGAGGTGGGTTGTTGCTCGATGAAGGGGAACATGAAGATATGCATCCTTTGAGGCCGATTGAGACTGTCCAGTCGTTTTGTTGGAAGGATTGACAGATTCAGTCGAGAGTTTCCATTTTGAAGTGGTCGTTTGAAATGAATTTGTTGAGTGGTTTCATGTTGAAGATGAGCCGAAGACCTCCTGATTTCTTTGGTCAAGTTAAGATCGTGCTGTAAAATCCTGGGCCTGCGTTTGTGGCATTCATTGATTGCCTTCTTTTAGAGAAGTTGGAATATTTCGAATGTTGTTTTCGTCGTTGAAGTGTATTTTCTTGCGTGACAAAAGGGGAGTTTGAGCCGGAAGTAATAGCGTCTTGGGGCGGCAGGAGTCGCATGAGCATTGGATAGGCTTTTGCTTTTCAGCCGTATTAGGAGAGAGCTGAGCAGAGCGCTTTCGGCATTCGTGACTGGCGGTGGAGGCAACCCAGTCTCGAGTGCGGGCATGTGGGGCAGAAGACGTGCAGGACGGAGGCAGCATCTCATTCGAGTGTTTCCGAAAGGCGGATTCGACAAGCAGATGTACTTCACTGCGGGTTACGCCTCTTCGGGAAGGGTTGGACGATAGATCCAGGGGAGAGTTTGGCGCCGGCTGGCAGTTGGAAGCAGCGACAGCAAGGCGGTAGCTTCTTTTTGCCTCGTGGTTGGAGTATCTTGCATAACGTAGATCCTTCTCAAGAGTCGAAAGGTCGGGAGCAGGAGGAGTCCATTGGCCAGGTTGTAGCGGGGTCGAGAGCGGAGACCCAACAGTCGCCGATGACGAAAGGCTGAGCTGGAGCACGAGAGTGAGCAGCAATTGAAGCAGAGCCGTCGGAGAAAATCCAAATTCCAACTTGCGAAAGGGCAGGAAACGTGAAGCGAGGTGACGTGAAGGAACCTCTGGAGGAAAATGAATATCAAAAGCGTTCGCGCTCTCGCTTTTATAGAGGAGGACTGCACCGCACAGACGCAGTAGAGGCATGTAAGCAGGCGGTTACACAGCTAAGAAACCTTCAGGGAAACATTCCATTGAGGACAATGTTATGCTAAAATTAACAAGGTTAAGATTTTTCGGCAACAAGAACAAAAACGTGTACGTAAGGGTACACAATGGTGCATAAGTATGAACAAGGGTAAATAATCATATATAAAGGTAAATAAGTATACATAAGAGTAAATAAGGGCATGTAAGGATAAATGAGAGTACGTAAGAATCTGTAAGATCAATAATGTACATAAGAGTGAATAACGGTACATAAGTATAAACAAGAATAAAAAAGCAGACATAAAGGTAAATAAGGATACATCATGGATAAAGATGGGTTCATAAAGGTTAAGTATGGTTATATAAGGGTACATAACTGTAAATAAGGGTAAATTAAGGTGGATAAGGGCACATGGCAGAAATAAAGGTGACATAATGGAATGTAAGAGCACATAAAGGTAAATATGGGTAAATTAGGGCACGTAATAAGGCTAAGTAGGTACACAAGCTTATACAAAGATAAATAGGTCCACATAAAGGTAAATAAGGAAGTATACGTGTACGTAAGAGTACATAAGGGTCTATAATTGCGTAAAGGTCCAAAAGAGTAAACAAGTGTTAACAAGGCCACATAAGGGTAAATAAGTACCCTTCAAGATAAATAAGGGTACACGCAGTAATGCGGGGATACTTTGATCTCTGGAGTTATTTTGATCGAAGGCGTAGCTTAACAAGCCAATTAAAATTAGTAAAAAAAAAACATAGTAAAAAAATTGTATATTTGTGCAAACTATGGGTGTTAGGGGTTCCGTTTATAATGGTGTTTTGATTTTAAACAATGACGTCATGTTGCAGAACCGCAGCAAATGTTAGTTTATGCAAATGGCCGCTTAGCAAGGTATGCAAACTTTCATCCTTGGAAACAAAAACGAAGCTTGTAAATGTATATAAATTGGTGGTTGAAAGGCTAAATTATAACGTTGTTCCAAGAGTGAGTCATTGCGATAATACAAAATGTAGGGTAAGGGGTTTAATGGGAAAGATCAAAGTTCAACACCCCACCCAACCCCCTCCCCCAAAAATGTTGATCAATGTTATGCCAAATAGACCCATTTGGGTAACTTTGATCACGTGCTGTAAACATAGGCAAAAATTTGTAAATGCTTAAAAAATACATCGAAAACGTCACTAATACTGTAATATGTCAAGGTATGGAAATGCGAACGCATTCATTCTTTTGTATCCCAAACGTTGATTGATGTTACCCTTTTGGCCCCATTTAGGTAACTCTGATCACGTACGGTGAACGTGAATAAGTACATAACACGTACATAATAATAATAGGCTGTGTAATGTTTCCTAAATATTTTCCGTGATCAATGAAGCCATGACTGGTTCTCTACTTTGACCGGATACCATTAATTATTGCAAAAAAAAATAGATTTGGTGTGTGTTTACCAAATTAGGGTGACTTTAATCATTGAGGCCGTTTTTTATTTAAAACGTATGATTTTCAACATTTTTCATGTTAGAGTGTTAAGGGTGACTGACGGATCTAGCAACCCCACAAATTCAACAATGACCTAGGTTCACTTGGAGATAAAGTAGTCAGAAATTACAAATTGATCAAAGCGTTCCTGTATTAAGGGTAAATATGGGTATACATAAGGGTAAATATTGTTCGAGCTTTTAACATCCCAGCACACAATTTATTTGTGCATTGCCCCCATTTCTCAGTGGGCTTTTTGTATTTCTTAGAGCACGCTTTGTTAGCGTGGTACTGCAGCATACCCATCCCATTGTCACCGTTATCGATTAGGCTTTTCTGCCCTCCCTATTCTTATTGCATCGAAGCCATATTTCTTTTCCGGCTTCTACTTAGAAGAAAGAGGGAAGATCGTGTCTCCAGATTCGATCGGTCTTGTTTCGACCGAATCGTAACGGAATTAATGGGTAAATATCATGAAGACGTTGTGAATGTCGTAATGAGAACTGAGTTTAATTTTGATCTACGCTTTTATCCCTAGTTAATCTCTGAATGGAAAATGGTAGTTAAATTACAGTCTCCACATGCCATAGTACTGTGTCATTTAGCCTATTTCCTGTAGAATTAAATCCCTCCGATTACTCAAAGTTCCAATCGTCATTCTGACTTACTGGAAATTTTCCCACCATTTAAAACTCACAAGTTAGGTTAGACGTGTGTATTGATTGGTCTACATTCTTCCTTGTCGATCATGGCAATATGGGTTCAAAGGGTTTAACGAGCGTTAACCACTCTTGGTCATCTTCCCGAAGCCCTAAGGCCCTATCTCTGCAACAGCCAGATTCCCAGGCGGTCACCCACCCAAGTATCAATCCAGCCCAATGCTGCTTAACTTCGGGGATCTGACGAGAACCGGTGTTTCCAGCACTGCAAGGCCGCAGACGGCAATATGGGCTCCTCCCTCTAACAATTAAGGAGTAGTTGCGTACTGCCGTTGCAAGCAAATACGATAATGTATAAAGTTGAGTGAGTCACGGTGATCCTGTTTGTTAGGTGCCAATGTCTGTTCTGCCTAAATAACTTATATTTCTCAGATCGCGTACCGCCAACGACGTTTCGGCACAAATATGGATAACTAAGGATAATGTGTACGGAAAATGAGTATGTAAGAATAATTAAGAGTAAACAAGTATACATAAGGGGAATTGGGTGAAAACGGGTGAATAAGAGTAAATAAACATAAACAAGGGTAAATTAGGCTACGTAAGGATAAATAATGGTGAAACAGGGTGATTACGGTTAAATGCGGATAAAAAAAAACGTTATCAATGGCAAATTGGGAACCTTAGGTTGATCCCCAGTCAATTGTTTTAGGTTTTTTTTTGTAATGCTAATGCTATGACCGTGAAACTGGAATACCAATGCTCGTAAAAATTCTGAAGGCCACACGAGATGACAATTTTGAAACTTACTCACTTTTTCCCCAAAATCTCTAAGGTTGAGGATTAGAGTTACTGGCTTCCTTCAATTCAGGTGTATCTGTGACTGTTTCGGCTGAGCCACCCACAGATCTCTTTCCATATATTAAAGTAATTTTACCTGATATAAAAAAAAAAAAGAGAAAGCAATAAACGTTTAGCGATATACAAATTACGAAATATGCAGAAACAGAAGTCAAAGAATATCACGACGAATAATGAATTTTTTTTTCCAAATATTAAACAAATGAAGGAAAATTGGAAATAAGCCATCAGCAAAAATTATGCACTAGAAATAACGCAGTTCAGTAAGCCACCTTTATGCACATACGTTTCGTCGGAATGGCATGAGCCGGATTCGAACGAGCTACCCAGTTCGCACCCAGATCACTTGCATAGCGTCTTAACCACTATGACCGCTTAATCCACTGGCCTAACGATAACTCACTGAACCCGTTATTAAGGTCACAACCGTTACCATGCGTCCATTCGACCGAATGTTCTCGGCCATAGGCAATGGAGAGGGAAGACAAATCATACACTCATAAGGCTCAACGAATGATAAATATTTAGACACAAATCGCTGCAAATAATATTAAGGAAAATCGGAAGCCATCAGCAAAAATTATACACTAGAAAATTATACACTTCCCTCTCCAATGCCTATGGTCGAGAACATTCGGTCGAATGGAGTCCTGGTCACGGTTGTGACCTTAATAACGGGTTCAGTGAGTTATCTTTATGCCAGTGGAGGATTTGGCCATAGCGGTGAAGGCGCTATAGCAAGTGATCTGGGGGCGAACTGGGTAGCCGGTTTGAATTCGGGTCATGCCACTCCGACGAAATGTAAGTGCATAAAGGTGGCATACTGGAATGCGTTTTCTAGTGCGTAATTTTCGCTGATGGCATATTTCCAATTTTCCTGAATATTATTAGATCTTTTTGGGTCTAATTATTTGTTAAATAAATTTGTGTACAGAAAAATCTATTGGAACGGGAGTGCCAAGAGTGTTAACTGTACTGATACTGGTAATAACCTGACATCCAACGTGCTTTCGTACCTTTTTATAAAAAAAAAAAAAAATTTAAATGATGTAGACTCAGTATTCAAACCTTCAACAAATTGCTCTACCAATTTTCTTACAAATTTCTTACCACAGTCACCACGCTAAAACATGGGACTGGACTAGCAGCACCCGCAAACCCATTTGAAGTCGAGTTGCTTGGCCAGATGAAGCGAAAGCAAGTTACTATTTGAAAAAAAATAACGTTCGTTAATACACGACTCAGTCATATCTGGTGGCGACATTGTATAATATGCTTGCCCTCGTTCATTCTTATGACGGGATGTAAGTAAATTGTCCCGCATATAGTTTGTAGAAGTTTGAACGAACAACCTTCAAGTGAATAATCGTAGGCACCCAAAAATGAACCAAGTTACGCTATTTACGGACGTGCACAGGCCCCCGAGAGGACAGGAGCAACTTACTATTATTCTGGGAACCTTTCTATTTTTTTTTGAAGGTGGGGGGGGGGGGGGGGTTGTTTTTAGTCTTGTTTGCCCCTCTTTGCACCACTTTCTTTGATTTTACCCTTTTCTGCTGCTCTTTGCACTACTTTCTTAGTCGTTTTTTTAAAAGTAATTTTTTTGCCTTTTTTGGGTCCTTTCACACCACCGCGGGGCAAAAAAGGGGCAAAAAACGGCAAGAAAGTGGTGCAAAGAGAGACAGAAAAGAGTAAAATCTAAGAAAGTGGTGCAAAGCGAGACAGAAAAGAGTAAAATCTAAGAAAGTGGTGCAAAGAGAGACAGAAAAAAAGTAAAATCTAAGAAAGTGGTGCAAAGAGAGACAGAAAAGAGTAAAATCTAAGAAAGTGGTGCAAAGAGAGACAGAAAAGAGTAAAATCTAAGAAAGTGGTGCAAAGAGACAGAAAAGAGTAAAATCTAAGAAAGTGGTGCAAAGAGAGACAGAAAAGAGTATAATCGAAGAAAGTGGTGCAAAAAGAGACAGAAAAGAGTAAAATCTAATAAAGGGGTGCAAAGAGAGACAGAAAAGAGTAAAATCTAAGAAAGTGGTGCAAAGAGAGACAGAAAAGAGTAAAATCTAAGAAAGTGGTGCAAAGAGAGACAGAAAAGAGTAAAATCTAAGAAAGTGGTACAAAGAGAGACAGTAAAGAGTAAAAACTAAGAAAGGGGTGCAAAGAGAGACAGAAAAGAGTAAAATCTAAGAAAGTGGTGCAATGAGAGACAGAAAAGAGTAAAATCTAAGAAAGTGGTGCAAAGAGAGACAGAAAAGAGTAAAATCTAAGAAAGTGGTGCAAAGAGAGACACAAAAGAGTAAAATCTAAGAAGTGGTGCAAAGAGAGACAGAAAAGAGTAAAATCTAAGAAAGTGGTGCAAAGAGAGACAGAAAAAAGGAGTGCAAAGAGGGGCAAACAAGATTAAATACAACCAAAAAAAAAATCCCCAGACCTTTGCCATGAGGGCAGGCGCATGCGCCACCTCTGCGTGCACGTCTCTGTTGTTATTTATAGTGTGTGAAATTTGGATGATGTCTTATTTTCATTTACGTTTATAAAAACAGTTTATTGCCACGTTCTGTTTGAGTAACAGCTTTTTTTTTTTTCGACAGTATTACAATCAACTGCCACGTGAGAAACACTGCTAATGCTCCCCCTTCCTTTTTTTGGGGGGGGCTTGGTGATATACCCATGTTATCACACACGCACCCTTCAAACCGTGCAAAAGGACTAAACCACTAAATTTTTTCCAAGTTGACTCATTGCCTGCTAACATAGTTGTAAAGTCAGGGAAATTACACGAGTTCCCACAATAAAGCCAGTCTTTCAGTGGTTGTCGTCCTTCCCAACCGAGAGTGGATCTGACCGAGTTGGCGGGTAGACGCAGGCATGCACTGTGTTCCCATCTTTATAGTCGCATAAATGAACGTGGACGGTAAAGGTAATCACGTCGCGATAATGATCACATCGTTGATCGTAGAAAAAAAAATTGGATATTTGGGTGTCAGGCGATGCAAACGAAGACTTGGACAATTTGTCGAATCAGTCGACAAATGTGCATTGGGGAGGGGGTGGGGGCCATTCACCCCCTCACCTTCTCTATATACCTCTATTATACCACTGTTAGGAAGGCATGCTTTCTGATAACTTTAACTGCGGTATTGTTGTTAAACACTTTCAACTCGAATTACGTTGCAACGAAACCTTCAAATTTAGCGCTTGGTATATTCAACATATTGTGCGCGCAGCGTATCTTTAGTCCTGTAGGTATTTTACGAGCGGCTACATCTTCCTGGAGGGAGCGGCTTTAATCCACGGTCGCCATTGTTTTTGTAACCATCTAGGATATCAACAAGGTGCTCTGCTATCGAAAACATACAATCAATTATCTGTATTCGTTCTGGGGCGAACTCAAGATAGGCCGCGGACACTATAGACCGTGAAGCCGAGCTACGATACACGCCTCAGTCGGAAATCCCCCTCTTCGCCCCCAGGACTGGCTGAGCCTATAGAGAAGAACTAATTATTTAATCTTTTGGTTTTTTTTTAACCCATTTAATCGACAGATTCTACTTACCAGCTAAGCAATGCCAACCGTGTTCCGTACAATCGTCACTATTTACTGAAAACATTAAAAAAAAATAAAGACATTTATTAACACTACTAAAGTGGGGTGGGGGTGAGGAAGGGGTGGAGTTAATAGCAGCGCATTTACATTCAGCTGGTGCAACATGCAAGTATGCGTTTATTTGGACGTAGTTTTATTTCTCTATAACTGACCAGTTCGCCGGCACTTACGGAAGCAAAAGTAGGTCAAATGAGAGAAGTAATTTGTGCCAATGGTATACGGAGTGATCAGGAATAGAAAACTCTCCCCGTCTTCTGGGGACCATCGACTAAACTAGTAGTCGTCCCTTGCACATCTGTATTGCACGATCTTGTAGTCTGAAACTCTACCATAGCCAATAACAAGTAAATCGGGCCTTTTTTTTTTTTATTCCTTGCTAGATGGATGAATTTTGCAGAACAAAAATTCTCCGAGCTGAAGAATATAAACCTTTTTTAAAAATTCCCCATTGTCAGGGTGTGGAAAAGTTGCTCTTGGTCATCACTATCACACACAAAAACTTTATCACTCTGGGCTTGGGGGGCATGTCTTGCGGTTCCACAATGGCCTTCAAGTGTAACATTATACGGCAATGGGCAGAACGGCGAAAAAGTCAAAAATGATGATTTGACTTGTTTTAAATTTAATTTTAACATTATCTCATATGAAGCACTTAGAGACTAATAAAGGTAGCTGTAATTGCCCCCAAAAAAATTTCTGCGCAATAGTGTAAGTAGTAGTTAAGGGCCAAATTTGCCTCTAAAATGGTCATTTTGGCCAATTTTCGATGCTAAGTTATCCCCACAGTTTTTAAGAAAAATAAAATTCTGTGTACGTAAATACAGCAGGTTAACGTAGTTTCTGAGAGAATCGAATGAGCCTAATCTTTATTTTAAAACAGTCAAATCATCATTTTTTGCCTTTTTTTGTCGTTCCACCCGTGGCTTTAGATTTTGACGCGCTCCCAGTCGAAGCCATGGCGTCAGAAGAAGAGAGATGGACTATTTTCCTAGATAAATTCCATCGGAAATTCCTAGGTTCTATTACATGCCACAATCGACGTGAGCACGAGACATGACAGGGCCCTTCTCTTCCCGAAAATGCCGGGGGTGGCTGAGGCCGGACTCGAACCCGGTACCTCTGGCACATGAGACAATCATGGTAACCAGTTCAGCCCATTGGCGTACAATGTTAAACTTGAAGGCCTTGGGGCACCTCAAGACATGACCCCAGAGGGATGACATTTTTTGTGAGTGACAGTAATGCCCACGACCAACGTTTCCACACCACGCCAATGAAGAATTCCCCAAAAAGGTTTCCCCGTTCCACCGCTAGAATATAACGTATTACAGCGCCCAGATCGGCGAATTTTGGTATTACAAAATTCATTCATCTAGCAAGGAATTGTTAAGAAAAAAGAAGTTCCGATTCCCATGTGATAAATATCTCAGTTTGCAAATGCGTTGGTTTATAAATGGAAGAACGCGCCATGCATGATGGAGCATCACGCTGTTCTTCGATATGCAAACTAGAGGATCTGCCGATGAGCTCGCTTTAATGTAGATTCCTCGCAAAGTGGATACGCGTTGCAGAACAAATTCGCTGGCTCGAACCTGCACAACGGTCGTATTTCCTGCCCCTAGATGTCGCATACTGATTTAAATTTACTTTCCTTCTGGTTTGCCTTTGTGTATGCTTCAGACTTTGTTGCACGTGTATTGTTGGATACCTGATATTGTTGTCGATTGTAGTTAAATGATGTGCGTAGGGCGTTTATTGTTTATGACCGGTATTGTATGCTTTTGAATCATGGCTACTGAGGTGAAACGTGGGTAGCAATCTTTGCTAAGCCCGGGCTTCTAAAACCACTGAATAAATATGTTCGAACTACAAAATAGGCATCATTCCTTCAGCCGATCACGATCTTCTTCAGGCTTGTAACGTTATTTCAGACACCTATAAATGTAGCAAAAGCATTCATTTCCCAATTTTTCCCCTTGTGCGATACGGTTCTGCAACTGCAACATTCGCTCTAAGCTATGTGAATGTTGCAAAAAACTATTACGTGCAGGTAGCTCGAATGTAGTGAGAAGGTACGTCCTTTTAACTTGTACACGTATATTTTTTTTTTCAAATTAAAGGAGCTACTGATTTAGTAAAACAATTATCTGTTACATTGAATCAGTTTTTCAAATCTTGTTTTTTGAAGGGCTTATAAGGTGATTTAAACTTGTTTCTTGACAATAATAGGCAAGAGCACCCCTACATTGGGGCTGACGTCCCCCCCCTCCCGCCCCACCCCCTCAGTAAATTGTCCCGCATATAGTTTGTAGGAGTTTGAACGAACAACCCTCAAGTGAATAATCGTAGGCACCCAAAAATGAACCACGTCACTCTATTTGAAAATGGGAAAATAGGATAACTGTACGTGGTTTAAACACACCATGCTCTTCTTTTTCACTTCATCTCGTACCCTTCATTTTTAGGGAAGTTACTTTCTTTCCTGGGGCTTGATTTTCGTTTATATATTACCAGCAGTAATATCGTAAGAGCCTAGATTAGTATTGAACAGTTTTGATAATCACGAGTAGCATTCCGACCTAAAAAAAAACACCCTTCGTTGCCCTTTTTACGCAGAAAAAAAGCTGGGAGGAAATGTTGCGAGTGTGAAATGTTAAAATGTAAGCTTTTCTTTCCAGCATGATCAGGGATGGAGTGCACAGGTACTTCTCCCAAGTGCACGTGTTACGTGATTTTGTGTTGGTGATTTCGTGTACGGTCCCATTTTGCCCTTTAGCAGCTTTCGAACCCACCCCTATTTGCCGTTCTGCGGGTGCCGTATTATTAAGAGGCTTTTTTTAACCCTCGTAAACACAAAGTGGAACAATTAAATTCCGTTGCATTTTATACTATAAAAAGAAAGAATTCGAAATTTACCAATTTAGTACCATTTCTTGACACTAGATGCTAGTGTTCGCGACGTGAGGTAACTGATTATTGCATGTGTATATTTTTAATTTTTATTTCCTCATAAAGAACAAGCATTTAATAAAAAAAATTGGGGGGGGGGGATACAACATCAAAGAAATGTACGAGTTAGCTTAACCCACTTTACTACCATACTAGCGTATAGTGACATGTAATGGTAGTACAGTTGGTAAATATCAACTTATAACTTTTACTCCTTAAAATGCTGTACCTAATGGATTTTAATAGTTTTTTTTTTCGTATTTAAAAGAGTTAAAAAAGCCCTATTATTGAAAGAAACAATTAATCGCCTTATTTGTCCAATAACTGTCGCCTTACGATAATTGTTTATTAATGTACCGTAAATACCTATTAAAGCCCTGGTAAAGGTAAGGACCAGCCCCCTAAAATGCTGCTTTACGGTCAGAAGTCATATTACCTAGC